>JACEGR010004645.1:0-84514 GCA_014170235.1 Listronotus bonariensis | reverse complement strand
TTGCTAGAGTGTGTTTCTTAATTTCTTGCGTTTTCTTTATCCTTTATAAATTTTTATTTTTAAATATGTTTAATTCTGTAAAAACATTTCTGCAGCAACTTTTTATGCAGATTGCAGATATAATTTTAGTTTTTCCTAGGGTAACACATTTTTGACTTATTTATTTATTTTTGGAAATTTTAAATGGAACACTATGTATATTTTTTTACTATTAAAATGGTTTAAAAATACCTTCTTAAAAATGTGTCACACTTTAAATTTTGTCTCAGCCGTTTCTGAGATATTGCATGTTTTGTCATTTATGACTGATATTGGTAGTAGGCCATGAAAAAGAAATTATGTTTTACTTTAAACAATCTTGTAAAACTTTTGTTTTTTATAGACTGCAATGACGGAAAACCATTTTTGTTATAAATTTAATAACGCAAATAAGGGTAAAAATAATCCTATTTTATAAGTATTGTAAAATTAGTTTGTTAATATTTTGCCGTAGAAACATTATGATCAGGTTTTCTTAATATGTAATATTTTATGTAAAATACAACCATTATTTTTTGTATACAGGTAAGTAAAAGATGGTCATAGGAAACAAACAAAAGCTAAATTTAACAATTTTAGCCAAAAGCTGGCTTTTGTTTTCCATGGTTATCTTTAATTTAATAAAATATTCAAAATAATGGTTGTTTGTTTCATTAAATATTAACGTTTTAATAAAACCTGATTAAAAAGTTCCTAGGGCAAAAATTAACAAAATAATTTCAAATATCAAAAAATAGGATTATTTTTTACCCCTATTTGAGTTAATAAATTATTAATAAAAATTGTTTCCCATCATTACAGTCAATAAAAAACAAAAGTTATAACAAGATTGTTTAAAGTAAAACATAATTACTTTTTTCATGGGCTACTATCTAACCAATATGCAATATCTCAGAAACGGCTTAGAAAAATATAAAGGGTAAACATTTTAAAATGGCAATTTTTTTAAACATTTTAATAGTGAAAAATATACAGTTCTATTTAAAATTTCCAAAAATAAATAAATAAATCAAAAAAATGCCACACTAGAAAAACATAAAATCATGTCTGCAATCTTCATAAAAAGTTGTTGTAGAAATGTTTTCCCAGAATTAAAAATGTTTAAAAATAAAAAAGTTCTAAGGGGTAGAAGAAAACGCAAGAAATTAAGAAACACGCTGTAGCGAGTAAACGACTCAAGATAGCGAATTGTGGTTTTCAATATGAAATTTGCGTTAAAATTTGAGCCTTGAGTTTCCTATTAAAAGCGTTGAATTTGGCCCACCCTGTACAGTGCGTCCAATCTAACTTGTCCACATTTTATATGCCTATAACTTTTTATTTCTTAACTTAAAAAAATGATTCAAAAACCAAATTGTACAATAAATTATTAAGTTTCTTTTTCTGTTATAAATATTACCGTAAAACTCCTTAACTTTGAACAGCTACATAACTTTGAACGAAAAGCCATAAAAATATGTAAGTCAAAAAAATTATACCTATGTTCGATATATACAAGGTTATTTCTACTAGAATCGGTGAAATATCGATAAACATATCGATACGCACCGCTCCTATCTATCTCGAATCTATACTATTGATTCTAAAAACATTGAACACTAATACTGCAAAAACCGTGCAAATTGAATGTCGCAAAATTTCATGTGGTGTCGTCAAATGCGTGGTTGTTTACAGTGAATTTTGCACTTACCAACTTCACATTATTCTTAATAAATCGTAAGTATATGGATTATACTAACCTTTGCGTTATTTCAGTTTTATAAAACTATATGTTTCATAACCTCAAAATCTTTAAAAAGTACATAACTTTGAACAAGTGTTCAAAGTTATGAACGTTATTTTCAAACACGTTTTTTTTAATATACGAGTACTACGTGGTAACTTTTTTGAATTTTCAGACGATGGCGCCTCCTGGAAAGCGCAGATACCGGCATTACGAAGGCGAAGACAGAGCACTTCTTGAGTCTGTATTGGATATGATAAGGAAAAAACTATTTCTCTTAATAAAGCTAGCAAAAAATATGGAATACCGAAAGGGACTTTATCGAACAAATTAAATAAACGACACAGAGGTAAAGTAGGAAAACCTTTTATTCTTCCTGAAAAATTAGAGAAGATCGTTGTCCAACACATATTAGTTGTGAGCGAGTGGGGATTTCCGTTTGATTATACAGATTTGTCTCATCTGGTCCAGCAATTGATTTTACGTCAAGGGTTAGAAGCTCCTCAACTTGGTGAGAACAAGTTACCAAGCCAAAAGTGGTGTCGTCGATTTGTTAGAAGACACAGAGATAACTTAACGCTAAGAATTTGCCAAAATTTAAAAAAATCAAAAGCAAGCGTAACTCCTGAAGTAATGTCAGAATATTTCTCCAATTTAAAAGAAATAGTTTTCGAGGAAGGCGAGCCAATAAGTCCAAGCAAGGTCTTCAATTATGATGAGACAAACTTATCCGATGATCCGGGATCAAAGAAATGTATTTTTCGTAGAGGAGTTAAGTACCCGGAGCGAATTAGAGATTCTTCTAAAAGTAGTATTTCTGTAATGTTTTGTGGTTCTGCTGCTGGGGAAATACTTCCTCCTTACGTGGTATATAAATCCGAACATCTTTGGCAGACTTGGACTGAGGGAGGTCCAAAAATACAAGATATAACCGCAGTAAGAGCGGTTGGTTCGATGCTGTTATTTTCGCTGACTGGTTTTGCAATTTATTTGTGCCTTTTCGTAGAAACATCGAGGGACGAGTCGTGCTCATTGGAGACAATCTATCTAGCCATTTTTCTGCAGAAGTGTTACGGGTCGCCAAGGAACACAACATTTCCTTTTGTTGCCTACCCAAAAATACTACCCATATTTCGCAACCATTAGATGTTGCATTTTATGGTCCCCTAAAGCGTAAGTGGAGGACCATCTTAGACTCGTGGAAACAATCATTGAAGAAGAAATCGCAAACATTACCTAAGGAAAAATTTCCACGTTTACTTAAAACGTTATTTGATGCTGTGGCTCCTGGAAGCATGTCTAACAATTTGGTTTCGGGGTTCAAAGAATGCGGAATTTTTCCATGGAATCCAGAAAGAGTCTTACAAAAATTTCCAAAAGAGTGTGAACAAGATGCTCAAGATTCTAATGACCTCTCTTCTGTGGTATCCGATGTTGTAGTCAACATGTTAAAAGATATGAGGTATGGAGAAACTGCAAAAGAGCCTAGAAAAAAAGAGCTAAAATTAATGTGCCACCCGGTCGAAGTATAACCTTTGAAGATCTTAAACAAGATTGCAACCCTAAAACTAATGTTAAAAATACAGGAACCTCTAGTAAGAATAAAAAGACTAAATATGAAGATAGTTCTAGTAGCGAAACAGAACAAGAAATAAGTTATATGGATTCTTCAGAAGACGAGTGCCTTGATACAATCGTAGAAAAAGAAAGGGATGCCTTATGCCTTAGCTCTGATTCAGAAGATGCTATTCCTTCCCCGCCGTCACCGGAACCGCTTCATATTGAAAACGAGGAACAAAGTTCCATATCTTTATTGTGTTTTGAAGAGAACCTTCCAGTTTATCAGTTTGTAGTGGTAGAATACATTTACAATGAGGGAACAAAGAAAGAAACAAAAAAATTATTTGTTGCTAAAATTATTGCAAAAATCGAAAACAAATTCAAAGTAAGTTGTTTAAGACGTACTGGTCAAAATTCCTCTGCCTTTGTATTTCCAAATATTGAGGATATATCCATTGTAGATCGTTCTCAGATAAAATGTGTTCTAAGAGACCCTGCAGAATATAGGGGCAGATTCTCTTTTCCAGACGATCTAGCGAATATTGAAAAATAAGTGGATTTTATTTAGTAACTACATGTTAATTTTAAGTTTAAATTATCTATATAACGTTTGTTTATTATTATTAACAATGTACCTCCTGTATGTTTTACACAAAAATATAGACAATAAAAACTGTGTTATTCATTACTTCAAGTAATTATTTAATTAATTAAAACATTTAAGGCAAGTGTAATAATTATATTTTAGTTTCTTACAAATCTGTAGTTGTTCAATGTTATGAATAGCAGCCATTAAATTGAATATATCATACATTTAATGCACTGTTCAAAGTTATGTACATGAGCCACAACTTTGAACACAGCCTTCTTAATTTTTTTAACTACTCAAGAGCCCTAAATGTAAAAACTTTATTAGAGATATTCAAAGCTGTGGTTGTTCCCCCACTAATCGAAAATTTGTTTGTTTTAAATATCTTTAAAAAAAAGTTACGAATCATAAAAGTTTAAAATTGTTCAAAGTTATGGCTTTCTACGGTACACAAAACAATTCTATTAACAGAATATATTGACATAACTTTCTTTTTAACTAAGACTATACCACCGTTAAAAAGGTATTTTAAAGAGCTTTACAAAAATACTACATGTTTTATATCTATTTTTCATAGTTTTGGAAATATGACCATTAAAATCTGAAATATATTATATGTAATTTCCACTCTACCTACTTAGGACTAAGCTTAGATTTTAGATATAATAGAAATTACATGTAATTTTTTTTAGATTTAAATGGTTATATTTTCAAAACTATTAAAGATAGTTATATTAAATGTAGCATTTTGTAAAGCTCTTTAAAAGACCTTTTAATGGTGGTATAATATACAGGGTGTCCCATTTAAAAAGGTAAGTTATGTCAGTATATTCTGTTAATAAAATTGTTTTGTGTCATCTTTAGAACAGAAAAGAAACCTAATAATTCACTGTATAAAAGCCCTTTTCACATATAATTTTTTAAAGTATAGAAATAAAAAAGTTTTAGGTATTTAAAATGTGGACAAGTTAGATTGGACGCACTGTATATTAAACGTATAAGTAAATACATAAATGAATAAAATATATTTCTAATTATAACGGATCCAAACAAATTTAAACAACATTTAAATGTTAACAATTTTCAAAGGGAATTTATTGCAAATAAACGACAAATTTTGTTAATTACAGTTTAACGCACCAACACTGCCGGGCGGAAAGGAATTTCTGATTTAACAATTCTGGAGATATAATATAATGGTAATTGTACCCTGTTCAAATCACAAAATACTTTGATGTTACGCATTTAAAGACATGCATTGTTAAAATTTCTATTATCCTTATGATTAATATTAAGCTGTTGCAACATGACAGAACAATTATGCATTCAGACCTTTTATATTCGGCAGTTACAGTCAATCGACGTGTTTCAGGGGAGCTTTAAAATTGAATATAGTTTTTTGATGAAATCATAAAAAGCTTATAAATTTAAAATTATTTTTATTTTATCAACAAATACAAAGTATTTTATCTTGATACTTTATACAGTATGTCCAAAAATTGAGAAGTTAGCTTTAAACAAGTTTGTAAATTGCATAAGCCTTGTTTGGCAACGGGTAGTGTATTGTAGATTGAAGTGTCATTCACCTAACCCTGAATTAAACTGTCGATGCCAAACGGTTTATTGACAGAAAAAGTTAAAACTGGTTATAATCACTTGTGATTCCGAATAAAAAGGTATTATACAACTTTTCAGGGGATATAAAAATCTATACAGGATGTCGGCTAATTAATGATACACAAAAATAATTTTTATTCCTTATGCCAAAACAGTGGCGACGCCAGCTTTTTGGTTTAGTGGCCAAGGGGTGGGGGGCGAATATTTTTGAGGAGGCCAAAAAATATTTAGGAAGCATAACATTTGAAAGACCAAAAAGAAAAAAAAGGTGTCATGTCTGAAAAGCATTATTCATATTTCTATAGATGTCACCTATTGCTTTGTGTCCCGCAATAATTTTGAAGAGCAAAAAAAAGGTCTCTGTAATTTGTTTTTTCCAACTCTAGAACCTATGTTTATACCTTTTAAATTTACTTCTTTTTACATTTAACCCTCTGGCGTCGCCACTGTGCAAAAATATTATTATTTAGGTAAACATATCTATTATTTTTATCCAAAAGTTAGTAATAAGATACAAAGTCTCAATGTGCACACGCAATCTTACGTTAGAAAATATAATTGATTGTTAAAACAACAACAAATAAACGTTAAAACTGACAAATACAAATAGTTAACGAAATGTTAAAATTAAAATAAATTTATGTTTCATAAATAAAATATTGTTCCTAAAACTTGTGCAGTGTCTTTCTAGTACTTTAAAGCTTATTCGTCTCTCTGCTTTTGCTTGCGTGAAAGTACCACTTATTATATGTTTTAAATATTTTAATTGGGTTCGGTATCTAAGGTTTTTTCAACATAATTTGTTTAGATCCGATATTAACTTCTTTGTGCAAATTAGAAGGCGCTACCTAAACTACTTTTAATTTCCCAAAACGTCGTAATATTCCCAGTATCCTCCCTCAGGAATGCTTTCCTCCTTACGCCGGTTTTTAAGACAGGAAACAAAGGTAAAAAAACGGGTTTTTTAAGATTTTCAGCAAAACGGTACGTTTAATCATAAAATTAGCTCATACAAAAATTATATATCAGGTAATTATCTACGAAAATGTCCTTATAATTGTTTTTCCCAAGAGCCACCGTTTTTAAGACATAACGATTCAAAAAGTTAAAAATGTTTTAATCGTTAAATTATGTATAAGTACGCCATCTACCACCACTACCGAAGCTGTAATCCAATTCTATTTCTCAGCCTATTTTACACATATAAATTATTACGAATATAAGAAGGTTGGGTTAAAAAAACACTAAATTTAAGTGCTTAAAACCATTTCTATTATCCATGTTTTGTTAAAAATATTCGAAATAAAAAACAAGTGCGGTTTGCCGACTCCTTCAACCTCAGCGGCTGCTCATTGACATCTTTTTCGGGTATATCAACAAGTTTAGTTATTTAAGTGTGATTTGATTATCAGCTAGACCCAAAAGACTGGGGTTTGAAGTGGGTGGTTCATTAGAATCAGTTTAAACTTTACTCCCACCTGTATGGTACTTCTGCGCTTGAAAAACTTCTCAACACAATTTTTTGCAATTAAGGAGTGTCTTTTTAAAAGGGGATATATACGATTTTTATTTTTGTTTTAAATTTGTTGTGAAATCTCTTTATTCATACTGAATTACATAAATTATTTACCTTAAACTGAATTATTAGTTTCATTTGTCTTTCATATACCGTTATGTGTCAGTATAGGTGAAAAATGTGTGCATCTCAGTATAAATAATAAGATTAAATAAAATATTTTAAACAAAAATTAAAACTGAATATATCGCCTATTAAAAAGACACTCCTTAATTGTAAAAAATGCTAAATGTGGTTTTAAAAAGATGGACTGTGTTGTTTGGTCGTATGTACTAATTTTAATGAACACAGGTCGTGCTTAATGTTAAATCACCGACAATTATGCTTTGTTCACTATAAATTGAGAAAAACACCTAAACAAAAAATGTATTTGATTGGTTAAAAAGTCAGTAACCCTAGTTGCCACAACACAAAAATGTATTTTATTGGTTCAAAACTAAAGTAACCGGAGTTACTTACTAGGTATTAATTATCAAATTATAATGACCAAAGTATAGGGTCTATCTGATTCTAACGAGGAGACATGCGTTGTGTCATTATTGGGGCAAATTGCTTCCACCCGTAATGAAGAAAACGAAAAAGAAGACTTTTTTGACTTTTAAATCGTTATATATCAAAAACGGTGGGTCTTAGAAAAAAAAATATAATGGCATTATTTTAGATAATTACCCGATCTACATCAATCTACCGTTTCGCTGAAAATCGTGAAAAATCCGTATTTGTGACATTTGACCCCGAGTAAGTTTTCTTCTTTGGGTCGGATCGAGAACTTTTTACACTTCATTTATAATAATGTTTAAAATGATCCCACCAATTTTCAGCCGGTTACAAAGATTTGTATCCTCGGATGTCTAAATTGACCGGACTATAATCAGTTCTAAAGTTTTTTTTTGTGACTAATTTTTTATTTCAAAAGCAACACAAGCAAATACTAGTAAAACAACAAAATTGCACTAATTTAGAGTGTTTTCGAAAATACCCCCACACAAGCTGCAGCATGTTTGTTAATCGTTCGTATTGCGCGTTGAATTGCTTGGGAATTGTTTATAATGATATTTGCAGCATTAAAAATTCCATTGTGGAGTCCTTCTACGGTTTCTACTCCCTAAGAATCAATCAAAGTGACAACCATGCTTGTCAAAACTATCAGTCAATTAAAGTAGGTATTGAAAAGCAGTAAAATACCCAGTGGCGTATTTACCAAAAGGCTGAGTAGACTGAAGCCTATGGCGGCGTTGTTTAGGGGGCGGCAGACGTTTTTTAGGGGGCGGCAGATTTTGTAGTTATAAAAATTTGTGGATTTCGAATTTTATTTTGTACGTACAATTGAATGAAATGAATGTGAGAACCTTGTTATTTTTATTTTTCAAGAAAAAAGGATTAACATAGGGACGGCGAAAATAAAAATGCCCCTCTGAAAATACCTACAAACTGGAGTTAGAAATACAAATAAACTTCTCGACAGATTATTTCAGAGACGGTTAAGAATGGTATTACAACATACATATGTGTAATTTTTTCCTATTTTGTTCTTCTGTTTATGTTCCCAAAATATTTCCCTTTCCTCCCGAAACACCCTGTACCTACCCACAGATGGTTTCCCTCTTTTATAATTTTTTTATCTTAGGGTAAAATAAAATTTGGTATATCTACATACAGAGTGTTTCCTAATTCCGGTAAGAAAATTTAAGGGTGTAGTCTTGAGCCAATTTTATGAAAAAAGGCCATTTAAACAAAGGGCCGGAAATGCTTTGCTTTTAAGATACAGGATGTTAACACTTAAAAATAAAATCGGGTTTTTAATAATTTCTCAAATATGCCTTATCCGATTTTAATATTTGGCTCTGGTATTTGTTAATATAGGTTGTTTATTTACGCTTAAAACTAATTTTAATTAGTGAGAGCAATGGCGGCGTGGGACGCATATTAGCTAATATTATTGACAAAAAATGTACGTCACTGACTTTTTGCAACTTTTATATTTTTTTTCGATGGGACACCTAAAAATACAACTTTTTGTATCTTCATATTTTTTCCGTGGTTTGCTTAGTTTTTTAGAAAAAAAAATAAAATCCGCTAAACTGCATAATCCAGGACCATAAAAGGGCATTTTTTTCTTTTAAAAATTAAGTGTTATAACTTCCTGTTAGCAATTATGTAACAACAAAAACAAATTATTATTTTAACAAGGTTTATATATAGTTTAACAAATTATACTAAAAAAACTAATTTCAATTAGTGAGAGCAGTGGCGGCGTGGGACGCCTTTTAGCTAAATTATTGACAAAAAAATTTATGCCACTTTTATATTTTTCCGAAAAAAACACCTAAAAATACAACGTTTGTGTATCTTTATATTTTTACGTAGCTTGCTTAGTTTTCCAGAAAAAATAAAATTCACTAAACTGCATAATCCTGGACCATTCAAATATATTTTTTTAATCAAGTGTTATAACTTCTTATTAGCAATTATGTAACAACAATAACAAATAATTAAATAAACAAGGTTTATATCTTGTCTTACAAATTTTACTAAAAAACATGTTTTAAAATTTTTTGGGTTTTTAAAAAGTTTAACACCCTGTATCTTGGAATCAAAAATTTTGAAGACCTATGTTTATAAAAACTTTTTTAAATAAAATTGGCTCAGGTATACGCCCTTAAATTTTCCCTGTATATTTAACATAATTATGCTTTTCGGTCGTTTTTTATCACTTCCGGTTTAAGCGCAAATTACTGCTAGTTTTAAATTTTAAAAGGCCTTACCAATAAATTTTATCATATTTTGAAGAAATAAATTCCGAATACAATAACATCTCATATGACATACAGGCATGAGCGTGCGTGTAACGCATTGTTTTTATTTCACTATACTATTTATTATATATTTTTTTAATTAACGATAGAATTTTCGTATACTAATAAAATAATTTTTAAACCTATTTTTAATAATACGTTTTTATGTATCATCTTTTAAATTAGGCCAATCAGGTGGCGAAAATAATAGGATCAAACAACTGGTTTTGTTTCTCGAAGTCGCCCTATTTTTTTTATTTCCCAACCATCCACAACACCAGGGCCATATGCAATAAGTGATTTTTAAGGAAGGGGGCAAAAACAAAGTCCTTCAGGTCAGGAAACAAACCGGCTTAGGTAGATATATTGAAAACAACAAAAAAAGTCTACACGTAGGCGCTACTTCCAGCAAACAACCTATCTTTAAAAGGTCTGTTTTGGGATCCTGGGAGGGGAGGGGGCAATTGCCCACAATGCTCCCACTTCGTATGACTCTGCACAACACTACCACAATACAAATTTACAGAAAGTTTTTGTTTACTGCTTTTTCAAAAAATCAATTTCCAAAATATTATATACATATATGGTTCGTTCTATTTGAAATTATTGGGTTATTACCATAAACAAAATGTTTTAAACTTGTACTTCGTTTGGAGAAGATGTACTTCCATGGCTACTTGACTAAAAATGAACCGTTTTAGCCAGTGCCGGATTAGCCATGTAGCAGGAGGCAGCAAATGCTACGGGTCCCGCGCCTTCCTTGAAGGGCCCCGCGCCTGTACCCAAAAAAAACGCAAATCAACAAAATTAGATTAAGGTTCTTTTTCCAATAAGCAGGGAAGTATTTTTGCCATTGATATTCCTTGCTTGCAGCCGTAGGTTGGAAAAAAGTGGTGAGAAACTGATCAAGTAAAAATGGATGATAAAGTTATTACTGATTACAATAGGCAACATTTAAAACTTCTGGGGGTAATGAAAACGCACACACCTTAGCTATTCTCAAAGTGAGCGTTGTCCACACTGTAATTGTACATTATCATTCTGCAGGTAGGCAATACCACAATACTTACAGGGGGAATCCCAATATTGTTTTAAATTTGGGCTGTTTGTATAACCCGACCATGTAGAATAATTTTAAAATGATTAATAATAAAAAAAAATCATAAAATTGATACTTAACTTGATAAGCCTACTTTAACAGTTCTGTTTTGCCGATCGCGGTGGACTAATGCAGATTTAGTATAATCCTACTGTTTTATAACAGTAAAATTCTACATAACATCACAACAGTGACAACGACGAAAACGATTAGCTCCGATTTTTGTTGGTAAATAGCTAACTTTTTTATTCATAAGCAAAGTATACTAACCTACTGTACAGGGTGCGCCAAGTGCGCCTCAATAATTTTTCGTCATGAAAGGGGCCTCGCGGACACGACTTTGCCCACGCCTAATTTTGGTCACGCAACGCCACTGTCGATTATACCAAATGTTTACCTCAGAAGATTAAAAAGTTATAGAAGATGTGAGAAACAAGCAAAGTATACTAACCTACTGTACAGGGTGCGCCAAATTCGACGCTCTTAATAGGAAACTCATGATCCTGTAGGTTTTACAAAAAAACTGACCCCCATTTGCGAGGGCCCAGCGTCGGCTTTATCCGGTACTGGTTTGATGATTATATGGGGTGTCATTGTATTCAGAATGTTTTATTCTTTCGAAATATTACAAAATTTATCGTTGGGCAATTAAAAGGTAGCAGTCATTTTAGGTTAAACTGGAAGTGATAGAAAACAAGCAAATAGATTACCCAATGCATACTTATGTTAAATATCGATTATGAGTCTAGGCGTAGGCGGTCGCCAAAAATACCAAAATGAAAGATGTGGTCGGCCTTGGAGGCCCGAAATTGTAAATCAGAGGCCCGCAAAACTGTAAAATGTGTTAAAAAAGTTCAAAGAAATGGGGAAGGACCTTTTTGTTTTTTTGCTCCTCAAAATTTTTCCACAGGATAAAAGGAGCCTCGCGGATAATTTCGCCTTGCAAAAAAGTGAGGATATTTTTTTGTTTTTCCGCCCACGCCTAATTTTGGTCACGCAACGCCACTGTCGATCATATCAAATGTTAACCTCAGAAGATTAAAAAGTTATAGAAGATGAGAGAAACACCCGAAATCTCTTTATTGGATAAATCATGAAGAAAAGTAAACTGGTGTACTTGGTGATAATTATTAATTGTTTCTTTTTGTGGTCACTGTAATGACTCGAAAATAATTTTCAACATTTTTTTACAGAATTATTTTTAAACAATAAATTACTTGGGTTTTCTCCAGAATAAAGATGCTTTATAAAAATTTTAAGTATTTTAAACTTTTATATATTATGAAGGACTATTCTGCTCCTTCAATAATATAATAAAAATTTAACGATTAAATAATTTTCTAGAAAGTAATGGCAACTTCGGATTTAACAAAATTTAGTAAACAGGAGTTTTTCGGGCACTGATCACGAATGTAAAACAATTTTTAAAATGTTGTTTTGTCTTCGAGATAATCATCATCAAAGTTAAAATTCAAACTAACCAAATTTTTAGGGCGATGCCCAACTCGGCACACCAAGCAGGTAAATGGAATAGTTATAGCCCATGTCGGCAGATACGTAGGCACGCTGTTCTCACTGATCTCAATGGATTACCAATGTTATAACCTGCGCGAAACAAAAGTTACATTTCATGGGCGAAAAAACGGGTTTGTACGCAAGCCAGTTGAGGGTAAACGCACCCAGACCCGAACAAACTATTCGCATTATAAGCAAGGCTAGCCAACTTCTTATGAGAGCTGTCATTGCACCTGGCCAGATTTTTAAAGGGACAGAATGATATGTTGGTTGATGCCTATACGCTTAGGTGCGACATGCATGTTAAGACGGTAATGTATAGTAACCTGTAATTTTTATGTAATTTTTATCTAGAAACCTGCAAGGAACGGTAAGTATCTGTACTTCATCGTTCCTTTCCCGTGACTTGGTCGCGGCCATTTTATCATTTTCGTTTGTAGTAAACACCGACGCTATGTTAATTTTGCTGTTTTGTCAGTAGAAATGGCAGAAATAAACATGTTTGGAGTAACCTTATCAAGTGGAAAAAAGATAAAGAAAAGAAAAAAATAAAAATTTATTTAGGGAGACCTATATCTACCTTGATTTTGGAGACCTTGACAACGACCTTACCGAAGTAAGTACATGTTAACAGATGTATTAATATTAGCATAAAGTAACATACCTACGGATAAGAGAAACCATGACATGCTAAAATTTTCGTACCGCTTTTGCGGCAGGCTTGGCGGCAGGCTTGTCATTTTTCCAGTTTACACTTTAAATGCGTCGGTCGAAGACTAGCCTCGTGTAACATCAGCGGTGGGGAGACACGTAAGCTTACTGAAATGACTAACTGGCAGTATTTCAACGAGAAACGAATAAAATTATATTGGGAGTTTTCGCATGACCTGTCCTTAAATCGGCTATTCCATGATAACTCTTATAATTTCCTTACTCTATGATATTAGTAAACTTAAATTTGCTTTTAAATATTCATAGCTTCCTTTACGTCAAAATGATTGCTAAAGATTGTTTTCTTTTTTAGTTTTCAAAGGATTTAGTGAAAACATGAAAAAATTCTAGTTGCTTAACTCCGAGCTTAACTCTATCTAAAAACTGTAGAAATTTTTGTTTTGGACCATTTTATCAGATTTGCTTGAGCCAAGCACTTGATATACCTATACTGTAGGTACCATGGCACCATATTTAATATTACAGATGCTCAAAAGCACATTGCACTCAAACACCCTTCCAAAATCTATAAAATTGCTTTCCTTATTAACAGTATTTTAAATTTAGACAGCCAAAAATATAGGCAACCGGCCAGTCAATAGGGCTGAACAGGTCAGCTCGCTGTACCCCAGGACCCGGACCAAAGCAGTCACATTTTTTGCATTTTCCATGTGTAAATGAATCCGCCCCACCAATATAGAACATACATATATCTTCAAAAAATGATCCATTTTATGTTTTTAAATATTTTAGTGTTTTTCATTTTTACCATTAAACTGATTATATACATAAATTGCTTAATCATTACTGTGACAGGCAGTTAATCTCTAAATAATATTGTTTTTTGTTTCAGGGTAGTATTCCTAGTACCTAAATTAAGACACACACCTGATTTGTGCGGAGTGCACCTACACCTACCCAATTTGTGATGAATTTATCTGGCTGTGCCTGCTTTCCTATATGTGAAGACCACTTGTCTGTGACTACTTAATTTTTATTTAGATATACCAAAATTTAATTACAAAAACTGTACAATATCCCCACTTAATCATACTATTGTGTTAACAGGTTGTTTTTCTTCCTATTTGCATTATTTACATAATGTTTGGTGTAATAAACATGTACCTTTGAATTTCCAATGTTTAGAACTTTTTGTAAAAATATTTTAAAACTAAAATAAAACTTTTGTTGTAACTCTGGAGGTATTAAAAATTAATAATTTGTTTAATTTCTCCTTTAATTCCTTATATACGTGAAGCTTTGATATTAGGTTTTCTTTTAATAATAAAATGAAAAAATATGATGCGTAAACCGTTAATATTTTTACATTTTATTGCTAAAAAGAAAATCTAATATCAAAGCTTTACAAGATAAATTTTAAATCAGCTTTTGGGTATGGCGCAAAATATGCATTTTTAGTTAGCTTAATAGTTAACAGATGGCGCCACAAACTAAAATATACCGTATGCCTTCGAGGCTGTGTAGTTACTCGGCCAGATCCTAGGGTGCGTATTTTGACAGTTTTTCACTGTCTCAGCAGTGTCGCAGATTTAACACGGCAATCGGACTTCTCTAACTCTTTCTGTTTTGTGATTATAGGAAAGAATTTGTTGACCGCGTCCTGCTTTTCTGTTCGAAGTACGGTAGCTAATGAGCGTTCTCAGACCGCGGACGAAGGTACGGGGTGCCGGTGTTTGTATTTTGCCAAGGCTTTTAAGTGCGCATGTTCGTCCATCCACTGCGCGCGGTCGTAAAAATTCGAAAAATGATTCTTGCCATTGCGGATCTAAATGTAGGTTATCTATGGTTGTTCTACATAGTCCAACTGGGCACAGAAATTATTTGTATCTAGGTATATGTCTTATAAAACGGTTATTTTTTTTTATTTCCTTAATTAAACCGAAGATTAACAAACACTTACGAATGATTAGTTCTGGTAAGCAAAGCCTTTTTTAAATCCCCTAATTAAACCCAATACTATTAATACACACTTACGAATGGTTAGTTCTGGTAAGCAACGCCTTTTTTAAATTCCTTAATGTTATATAAGCTACCAGCAGGATGGCAGCCCACAATACGCCACCACCCCACCACCAACTACCCAAGATGAGCAAGGCAAATTGAACGACAAGCAGTTTGCTTTAAAGTATGGTTTCGTCCGTTGCTGTATGCGTACATTTTAAATTAATAAAATAAAACAAAAAATATACTTTGTTCATAGTCACTTTAATTGAATATTTAGCCATTATTGACAGCTGTTTCATGGAAGTACAACTACATTTTCAAGCGTGCTGACAAAGCTAAAATTATGTTACTTATATATAAACAGTAATACCTAATAAAAAACATATTTTTAAAAAGGTTTTAAAATCAATATGGTACAGTTGTGAAATTTAAAGATTTTATTGCTATATTTTATAAAGTTTTACAAGAGTAGATTTCCTAGGTCAATCTGTGTGTTAAGCAGATGTACATTCTGTTTTTATGTTTATGGTTTAATATTTTACAATCTTATCTGAAAGTTTTCGCCCTTTTTGTTCTACATGTAATATTTTGAGGAGTATTGATTTCTGGAAATTTGTGTCGGTTTCCAGAAAATGGTTTGCGAAATTTGATGTTGTTTTCCCTAACCTATAACATGAGTTATGTTCTTTAAACCTAGTTTCACCATTTCTTCCCGTTTGTCAATGTAACAGCTATTACACTCTTCTGAAGTGAGCTTATAAACTCCTGATTTTTAAATTTATTTTGTTTATCTTTCACACATTAAATATCATGTTTGATAATCGATTTGATGGTTTATGTGCTATTTTCTGGTTTTGTTTAGACAGGGTGTTCAGAATTTTTGTGATATTTGGCCAAAACTTAAGTTAGGGTTTTAAATGGTTGGTTTTTGTTTTTCAGGTATTTTTGGGTAAATTTGGTTGAGAATTTGAGTTGTTTACATTTCGCCCATTAATTATAGAGTTTATTAAGGGTGGAGGATAACCATTGTTTTGAGCGATGTTTTTATAGTGTTTAATTCTTTTCTAAATTTTCTTTGGAAAGTGGAATGGAAAATGCGCGATGTATCATTGATCTGTATACTTTGACATTTTGTAAGGTAATTGGATATGAGAATCGTACGTGTTGTAATATCGGTAAAGTTGGTTTTCTATAGATATCAAAATTTATGGTTCGTAATAAAATAGCAAAGCCTTTCTGGAACCATAAATTTGATATCTATAAATTACTATAAAAATGATCGCTATACAATCAATTATCATGCATTTCCATTCCTTCCAAAGGAGCTAGAAAAGAATTAAACACTATAAACATTGCTCCAAAACATGGTATCTCGCCCAGTAATAAATATGGTAGCAGAAGGCATGTAACACAAACCTGCCAAAATACCTGTAAAAACCGTATTTTAAAAACTGTATTTGGCCAAATATTACAAGAATTTCCAGTACCTGTCTAAGCAAAACCGGAAAATAGCACATAACATCAAATCATTATCAAACATGTTTAATGAAGACCAAACGAAATGATTCAAAAAATCGGGAATTCTCAAGCTTGCTTGTCAGAGGAAGTATCTGTTACGTAGGCGAGAATTCTAAACTAGGTTCAAAAGCCTTCTAAATATCTTTGTGGGTTTAAAACTGCCTCATTCTCAGACCACCTAAATGGAGTAGTAATCATCCATGAGCAAGATCAGATGTCAAAGTGTGGTGAACATAAAGAGCAATATCTATACACAAGATCATTTATAAAATATGGCAATAAAATCTTTCAGAACTTACAGCACTATACCATAATCGATTACTAACCTTTTAAAAAATGTATTTTTATTACGACATATAGTAACATAATTTTAGTTTGTCAGTACATTTGAAGAAAAATGTAGTTGTACTACAAACAACTGTCTGACTAAATATTCAGTTAAAGTGACTTATGAACAGAAATATATTTTGTTTGTTTATTAGTTTGCTTTTAAAGCAAGAAAATTAACCCAGAGGTCCTTTTCCTGGGCTTTAAAGCCCGCCACGCTCGCTCACGATCTACGGGTTTCTCCTCTTCAACCTTCAACCTCCATCCGCGTTCATATTTGTAACATAAGTAATCATATTATTGTAACGTATATCAAGACTGTGATATTAATAAATAAGTTAATAGTGTTTTCAACTAGAGTTATGTATTCCACCTCAAACACCACACCCAACTAAACCCAAGACTAATACTGCCCAAGCAACACAGAATCACTAATAAACGTTTAATTACGTATATACCACTAGTATATTTTTAGTTCTTCCTAACCTTTAATATAGGTTAAAATGTCCGCCTAATATAGGTGTATTATTAATATTGCAGTACTATCAAATTTTAGACGTTGAAAGTATACGTTTATTTATAATATAAAATGAGCAATTAAAAAGCGGTTCCTAATAAACTATAAATTGAAGATATAATATACAAAACTGTAACGTTTACTAAACACGTTAAAAAGTCACCATTTTATACGTTTATATTTAGAATAAATTTTTACATTAAAAAAGCCATATGAAATAAATCAAATATTGACGTATACGAAAAACGTTTATTTTGTATGTATAATATAGGTATATGTATTAGGTAATACATTCGTTTAGGCTTACTAAATCTAAAAAAATAAAATAAAAAATAAAATAACAAATTCACAAATCAAGGACGCAACTGGTAACACTTAACACTGCACTCTAATAAATAAAAGTAATAAAAAACACAACAAAAACTGTATAGAACATAAAAAACAGTTGAAACTTAAAAAATTCTAGAATCAAACATAATAATAGGAGTCTTTCACGTTTTGGCATTACAGTATCGCTGTTTGGACAGTTTAGCCAATCATGGCATGCCTGTCCGATAACTCTGTCTGTAGAGTTCTCCGACAAATGCAACTCGCTACCTGGTCACTTACCTTGAGAAATGAAATTTTGACCGCTTCTGTAAAAAAAAGAAAAACAAAGTCACTAAAAGTACAGGTGATCTTAGTGTTTTTTGCATAATAAATTAATTGTTAGGGTAGATTAAAGATACACCCAAACCAACGCGGGGATGCGGGAACGGGACAGAGGGCAGAAACGGATGCAGAACCTATTTCTTCAGCGAGATATGAATATATTTACACCAACGCGTTGTGAATATACATATATCCGCTGTGGGAAATAGGTCCGCATCATAAAACAATACTCTATATCAAGCAAGGAATATTTTGTGTCCAAATTCGTCCGCTCACCCGTCCCGTTCCGCATTTTAAGGTCTTTATTGTAATTGATTGGTTTGTTTGTATTATTTTTAGGTCTGATGACTCTTTCTTAAAGACGAAAAACATATCACCATTTAACGGTTAATTAGTAAAAAAGTATTAAGACCGAGACTTTTGTTGTTTTCTTTGATATGTTATATCAGGTCTCTTTGAGAATATGGACGACTTCTTTCAACACAAACATTTCCTAAGAAAATTAAAATAATACTAAAAATAGTACACAATACACGTAAATTAAAGCGTATATATTAGACGTTTATAAATGGTGTATTAAAAACGTATAATAGACCATTAAATAATAAGCAGATATATTTCAATAATTTTTATTTTAGTGTACTAAAATTAAAACAAAACAGAGGTGTAAGGGTAATGACATTCACCTAATCAGAGTGTTTGAGCCATAATCATTCCTTATAAATAAAGGTATAATGGGGGTTGAAGATCAAAACGAAAGTCCGCAAGCAGGTTCAGCGGCCATTTTTGCCGACTTCATCAATAAAACATCAACAATTCTTATCTAATATTATATGTAATATGTATAACTATTGAATTGATATGAGTGCAATTAAAATAAAGGTAAAAGTAGGTACTTACTTTGATAGCAATCCGAAAAACAATGCACTGCACAATATCTTACAACAAGAAGCCGGCCGGACGTTTTGTTTAATAGAATCCTTCGTCGAAGGTTAGTTTCAAAGCCGAGGAGAAAAGCGACTGCCGCGCATCACATGTCGTTATTGTAAGGTATTTATTGGCTGTTATTGGAATAATGCCGAACGGATGAGTAAATTTTGTAGATTATTGGTACGTTTACTTTTAGGGAATTTTAGACAATATTATCTATATACAGCACAAAAGTCAAATATTTGCAAATATTAACATCAAATTAAAATTATGAAAATATTATTACTAAACCAATGATATTGTCATAGGAGAATGATAATAATGATTTTAAAGCAATAATAGTTAGTTTTCTAATAAAAAATAATCTATAATAGACGTAGATTATGCTTTAGTTTCACACGTTGAAATTTCAGTAAATAGTAAGAAAAAAAAACGTTTTTAAAATGCTCCGAAAATAAGAGTGTTTCATGAATTATCATTAATAGTTCCAAACTATAAACATATTTTTGTGCATTTTTAAAACACGCACATAAATGAGACCATAATATAAAGTAAAATATTTTTTTAAAAATTTTATGATATTAAAAAGATAAATATGACCTTTACGTTGAATATACGATTAAAATATGCACGTGTTTAAAAATATCTAATAAGGTGTAATAAATATGCAAAACCAAAAATACGACAATATCGTTTAATAAACGTTTATTAAACGAAAAAAGGCAAGTCTTATGTTGCTTGGGTGTTGTTTAAACTCATATAGTTAAAACCATATTTGTGTCATTCTGAAAGCGATGCCGCCAAGTACACAAAAAATTATAAAGTAAACAAACCTTTTCCAAAGCACATAGCCTCGGACAGAGCCTGATTACGTATTTAAAAAGTAAATAAATAAAAATATTGCGAAAACACGTATTTCGTACTTTAAAAACATCGTTTTATTTCGTCTCTGGCCTGCCATAAAACCTGTACGCGTGGAGTAGTAGTCGGGTTGAATATTTTTGCTGTAATAAATCATTGTTCACAAAAGGGTTTATTTGCTTTATCATTTTTGTGTACTTGGCGGCATCGCTTTCAGAATGAAATAAATATGGTTCTAACTATACTACCAAAGTTTGCGGAATATTGTATTCCGTAGACTTTGCTAATACACACTTTTTATATATGTCTTTTATTACCTGTGAGTTCTGTGTGCCGAGTTGGGTCATTATAAATGGTCCGACAAGGTGTCCTGTTTTATATTTATTTTACACGTTTTTTTTATTAAGGGGGGATAGGCTTAGAACAGGTTTTTTTTTATGATTTTTCTTTATATATATATATATATATATATATATATATATATATATATATAATATATATATATATATATATATATATATATATATATATATATATATATATATATATATATAATATAAAAGAATTGTATATATATTTTATTTATACTTTGTGAAGATTTTATACACATATTTAAAAAGATATTGTAATATTTTTAAAATATTTCCTTTATAAACATAAAAGATATCAGCTGTCAATGGAATGTACCGTCAGAAGTAGCTGCTTGCGTACATTCTGCAGGCCACTGGAGTTTTGGTTTACTTTAATAACATATCTCTTTTTTATATTAATTAAATTTTATTTAAAAAAATAAAAGTCTAACATTTACAGGGGTATAAACACGAGACATCGATTTTTGGATCTTTTTTCACAACTATTTTGCAATTTAAAAATACTTACAGCAATGATATTACTAGGGGTTTTAGTTTAACTAGAGCATAATTATATAAAGAAAGTATCTGCTAATTTTTATGATAATTGGTCAAAAACTTTTTCTATAGTGTACGCAAATTTAAAAAAAAGTCATTTCAGTCATTCAGAAAAGCGCGGTCCGGCACGTAAGAAGAGACCTTTACTTAAACTCTCTCGTAACACCGAAACGAATTTAAATTTTTCTTTAAAACTTTGGGAACACATTTCTTTATGGTTATACTGATAATTGAAAAAAAAATTAACCATCTAAACCTATTTCCCCTTAAACTACAAATATTTCACTCCCAAAAGCTGCAAACATGCATACACATAGGTGTATGCATGGTTGCAGACATGTCGATTTAATTTAAAGTAAAACTTTTAATTTGATTAAAAAGGACATTAAATAAATAAAAAAAATGTTTTAAAAAGGTTTTTGATATTAAATGAAATATTGTTTGCTTATTTAATTAAAACCCTGTATACCAAATTTTTTAAAATCGGAGTTGCCGCAACTTTTAGACAATTACCAAAGATTACTTTAAAAGAAGTAAATTATTAATACATTCTTTAATGTAAAATAATTATTTTAATCTAGCTTATATTAAAAATTTAAAAATTAAAAGTTACACTTCGTCAGATATGGTTGAAACCCCTAAACATTTTTTACGACATAGGTTCAAGTTATTCTGGTCAAAATTATTTTATGATAGTTTAATAATAAAATAGGTTCCTAACGGCGCTGCCAGACTTATACTGATCCCTTGGACGCGCTTCAAAAATGTGAAAGCTTTTTTATTTAATCATAAAATAATTTCTTGTTTCCAAGGCATCCTTTCACGTCTGGCAGCCTCGTTAAGAACTTATTTTATGATTAAACCATCATATGATAATTTTGACCTAAAGCCCCTTAACCTACGTTGTAAAAAATGTTTAGGGGTTTCAACCATATCTAAGTAAGTTCAACTTTTAATTTTTTATATAACCTAAATGAAAATATTTATTTTATATACAAAATAATTTATTAATTATTTACTTTTTTAAAGTAGGTAATCTTTAAATTTTTATTATAATATTGCAAGAGTAGAATACTCCTTCATTGTATAAAAAGTTTAAATATTTATTAAATATCCTTATTCTGGAGAAAATCCAAAAATGTTTTATTTAAATTTATATACCCAGAAAACAAAATAAACTATAAAAACTTTCACTTACTATTTTTATTTTCTTAAACTGGCTATAATACCTTAAGCTGTATCTTTTACCAGTTAATTTATTTTCCAAAAGTAATGTCATAGTCAGATCGTCAGTTATTAACAAAAACCTCATTTTAAAGGCGCATTCAAGGTATCAGTTCACGTCTGGCAGCCTCGTTAAGAACTTATAAGACATATTAGCATAGCAAATAAAAATAGGTTTATATTAAACAATAAACATTGATTAAAATTACAATGAATGACAGCCTTAATAGAACTTATAGTTCAAGTTGATGGGTGGAGGCTCAAGATTTAAAGAAAATACGTTTTCTACTTAGCCGACGTTTCGGAAAATTTATTTTCTTCTTCAGGGCACTAAAAAGGCAATATTTTTATTTATAATATTAAGTATAAAGTATAAAATAGTGTTTAGGTGATGTCCTATAACTTCTATTAACCTAAATTTGATCAAAATTTTGCATTTATGCTAAACTTACTTTTCTTTAATAAAATGCCCCAATTTTTGATTCCTCTTTAAAATCCGCATAAAATTTTATTCAAAAAAGGTACATAAAGTTATACTTTACAGTTAATAGTTTTCGAGATATTACCAAGTAAGAAAATGACATTACATTAGATACTAATTAAGTTACCACTATTCCAACCTTTTTATTCCTACAGAAGCAAAATATTTTTTTTCAATAAATTTTATTTCAAATTCAGATTTTCTTTTATTTATCTATAACTAATATTGGAAATTTTATTGTTGGCTAAAATTATTTTGATTTATTTTCATACAGTGTGTATAAAATATTGATTGATATAACATTTTTCAAATATAAGTTAACAAAGTGTGGAAATTACTAAAACTCTTCATATTAATATTACCAAACAAAAAAATATTATTTACAAAACACCAATATAACTGCGATAATGTTTTATAATAATTTTCTGGTTTAATTGTATATTATCTTCATAAAGGAAATTTTATCAGTCCCCACAAAGCATATTAAGCCTGGTAGTGATAGGGTTATTAAAAGTCAGGTGCTACTGACGGATTCATAGCTGGAGAAGAGAGTTTAATCATCAATTTTAGATTATCAAATAATTTTGTATTATATTAATTATAAGTTTGTAAATTAATATTCATTTTAGTTGATAGATTAACAAAATAATTTATTATACAGATAAAAAGAAATTAAAGCAAAATGATTGTGTATTTGTGTATAATTTAATCCATAAAATCAAATTATAAATAACACCACAAAAATAGTTTCTTTTGTTACCTTTTTAATTCTGGAACAGCCCACGAAAACTTAAAGACCAAGTATACGAGTACCGTGAAGGTCTTAAAGAACGTAAACATTTTTAGATGGAAAAAAGTCTGCACTTAGCAGACACGCATTCAGATGTTCTTAGGATGAAGTAGAAAGTTCTGGACGTTTCTAAATAAAATTTAAAGGGGTACATGAGAGCAGCAATTTGGATTAGTATATTAAAAGCTGCTAGGGGAAAAACTATACTAGCTAAATAGCTATGCACATTTCTATAAAAAAAGGAACATCTTAACTACAGGCCACCGGTATAAAGAAGGCCAAAAGTTGTCGCCACTGCGTAGATACTGAAAAATGTATTAGGCACGGTCCTATTTCTGATATATACAGAATATACAAGGTAGATGGTAGCAGCGGCTGGTAATGGCCAATTTGGTGGGACATCCCGTACCATTGTTAAATATACTTTTTTTTTTAATTGTTGATTATTATAGTCTATAAAATCACTTAAACCCGTAATTTCTTTAGCTATTTAACATATTATCACAAAAAATAGATTTATTTCTTATTACAAATAAAAATAAAATTTTAAACATTCGTTTTTACCTATGCTGCGGGTTGTCTCACCAAATTGGCCATCACCAGCAGCCGCGCCGAGCCGCTGCTGGTAGATGGAGATAAATATAAATAATATCTTTGAAGAGAGAAGATAGGTAAATGAAAGCAAATTAAGTCGTTACCTATATTAAACCCTGAAAAAACCTAACAATAATGGAGTGCAAAGAGTGACCTACCTGGAACAGTAGTTAGAGTTCTCGAACATAAATGATGCTTGGTCTGATTTCATTTATACCCCCAATTATTTTTCAAACTGTAATAATAATTGTCCTTTTAAATTAGGCAGGCCCGTAAATTATTCGAAAGTTAAACCAAATAAGTGGTACGGTCCATATTTAATACAGCAAAGGAATGAACTTGATGAGCTTTATTACAGGCAGAGTCACACTAAATGCGCTGAGCAAAAGGAATTATATCGGAAAAAAGGGGGCATGTAGGTTAAATATTATAAAAGTAAAAGTAAAAGTAATAAGTAACGTCTCAAACAAAACAAAAGGAATATGGAATTGTGTAAATGAGAGGTTAAACAGAAGTAATAAAAAAACACAAACCTCAACATTACTTTACGCATAGGTAACACTATGTATTCAGTGTTCGCAAGATATTTCTAATCATTTTGTAGAATATATTAGTTCTGTTACACACATAAAATTGTTATTGTGTTACGGTCAGAATATATCACATATATGAAGTCTACAGAACAAGGCATATAATCATTCTTGACATTACCCAAGAGAATGTTATCTCCATTATAAATTCTTTAATTCTCAGAATTCGATAATCTAAATTCACAAATATAAAAAATAATAGTAAATTGCGGCTCACTTTCTCTAACTCATTTAATAAATAAATAGATCCGTTAAATCCGGCAAATTATAGGCAAATATCTACTGCATAAGCAATGGGTTTTGGTATATCGGCCAGTAATGGAATAACAAAACAAGCGCCATTAGTCACCCATGTTTACAAGCCGGTATTTTGTTGGACCGTCTCTTTTCCTCACATTGCCTATGTGTTATGTTATTTAACTAAACCGGTATATTAAGTATATTCTACGAGGTTTTTTAAAAGTTTTTTTATAAAAATGTAATCACTTTCTTAAATTTTAATACAAAAAACCAACTGCCAATACGACTTTACAAAAAAATAAATCAGTCAACGGCTTCTTATGATTTACTGAATTCTGCATATACCTAGTGAATTAGATAAGGGAGAATATGTGTTAGCCTTACTGTTTGATCTAAGAAGCGCCTTTGATACAGTAAACAAGGATTTTCTATTAACAAAATTGTTTAATACTGGTATAAGGGGAACTGCTTTAGACATTATTAGTTCGTACATGTCTAATAGGAGTATGTTTGTATGATAAAAAAATAACGAATTTTGTAACAAGGATGTTACAATGAGAGCCTCAGGGATCAGTTTTGGGGCGTCTTTTGTTTATGTTGTATATTAACAATCTGTCTGAATATACAGGGTGTCCAGTAACTCAACCGACAAACCTTAAGGGGTGATTCTCTAATGAAAAATAAGAAAAAAACTTCATATGAACATATGTCCTAAACGTCTTAGTTTTTGAACTACAGGGTGTTAAAAAATTAAAAAACTATCGTTTTTATTATAGCTTTTGTACCAATTAACATATTAAAAAAAAATGTGGAAAACGTATTCTATACATCAAAAGACATTTTTGACATAGCAGAAAAAGATAAATTTTTACCAGTGTCGTCCATAAGGGGTTTAGGGTAAATATTTTGTAAGAAAAATATGGTACGCCCTTGCAGTTTTTCAAAATAAAAATCTTTTTGGAATCCCCGTTTAGTTTAGAACAAATTCGATCCCTTGACTTTTTTGTTTGATGAACGGTTTTCGCCTAAATAAATAGAAACCATTGCTTGGCATGGTCAAATCCCTATCTAATTAAAAAGTAAATGACAAGAGTTACTTTTTACTGTAGAATTTGATTTAAGCAATACGAAATGACTATGCTAAAAAATGGTTTTTATTTTTTATGCAAAAACCGTTCATCAAACAAAAGAAGTCAAAAGATTAAATTTGTTCTAAACTAAACGGGGATTTCAAAAGATTTTAATTTTGGAAAAATGAAGTGGCGTACCATTTTTTCTTAAAAATATTTTCCCTAAACCCCTTATGGACGTCACTGGTAAAAATTTATTTTCGGTTTAAAAGCTATAATAAAAACACGATATTTTTTTAAATTTTTAAAACCCTGTAGTTTAAAAATTAATACGTTTATAACATATGTTCATATGAAGTTTTTTCTTATTTTTTATTGTATAATCACCCCTTAAGGTTTGTTGGTTCTGGTTAGTTCTGGTTAGTAATATAGTCTAGTTAGACACCCTGTATAAGTAAGGGAAAATTAACCATGTTATTGGGTATGGCTAAAGATGCATCTAATGAGCGTAAAATTTGGCACCAGTGTAATCAGCTTATACTGAATATTAAATAAATGGTTTTCCTAAATTTAAATATAAAAAGACCCATTTTACTAAAGTGTAATTTGTCATTACATACAAAGTTTTTAGGAACTTGGCTTGATGAGAACCTGGATTTTAACTGTCTTATCGAATATGTAGGTAAAAACTATATTAGCCTTTTATGCCATTTTCCAAATGAAATCTTTCGAGAAAAATTGTTTAATGACTCTGTATTATGTGCTGGTGTATAGTCATTTATCTCACAATATTGTAACTTAGGAAAAGGGTTAATTGTGTTTTTTGGCACAAAAACGCATAATCCGCTTTATATTTGGACTTGGGGATAATATAATCCTAACGTTTTATTGTTTATACGGTGCATTTCTTTAATGTCGCCCCCTTTTATTTTTTGAACGAATCGATTTAAAAAGGTATTATTTTGCAATATTAATTTAATGCATAAATACTATATTTAAGAGTGAAATTGTCAGATAAAAATTTTAAGATGGCGGTTGGGCGCCATTTTGGAAAGAAAAAATGAAAAGGGTAATTTTGTAGCACATCATTTTTGAGCTTCTGACGAGTACTTTATAATCCTAGAATCTAAAGTCAATAATTTCACCTAATACAAAATCTCGGTACTTTAAAAATTACCTAAATACCTGATTTGGATGGCCATATTTCCGAAAGTAATAAAGTTAGATGTACTTACTGTATTATTTTCTTAAAGCTCTTTTAAAGATCTTTTAATAGTAATATAATATACAGGGTAAATCATTAAAAAATATATGCTTTCTCTGTATATTATCACACGATCACCAATAAAAAGATCTTTTAAAGAACTTTAAGAAAACACCACATTAGGTACATCTACCTTTATTAGTTTCGTAAATATGCCCATTTAAATCATGTATTTAGATAATTTTTAAAGTATGGCCATTTTATATTAGGTGAAGGTATTGACTTTATTATTATTGTAGGGTTATAAAGTATTCATCGGGAGCTTCAAAATTATGTGCCACATGATCCCCCTTTCCATTTAACTTTTTTCCAAGATGGTGCCCAGCCGCCATCTTAAAATTTTTATTTGTCCATTTTTTTCTAAAATATAGTATTTATGCAATAATTTCATATCCCAAAGTTTTACTTTTTTCAATTCATCCGTTGAAAAAGTTGCCAGAAAGTATTAAAAGTATTACTCATTTTGAAAAGTTTAAAAATAAAACTCAACTGTTTTTTTATAAATAATAGTTTTTATTCTTTAAGTGAGTTCTTGAATTTTTGAGAGAATACGTGTATGTTTGTACATATGCATTTTTGTTGTACTCTTTTTGACTAACTTGTCAATGTGGTCTTATGTGTTTTTCGTCTAGATGCGTGTAAATTATGTGTACGTAAGTGTTTATATCGCATCAGCTATTTAAGAGTTATATCGGCCAGTATTGCAATAACAAAACAAACACTATTAGTCACCCTCACTCAATCTAAAATGTTTACATGCCGTTATTCGCGTTACTCTCGTTTCACACTATGTGTATGAAGTCTTATGAGACCATTCACACGCTTAGAATCCGGATAGTCAGCGAGCTCTCATAACTGCCTTTTCATATTAACGAAAGACAGAAATACGGGCGACGGACCTACGCTATCGAAGTATATGGAGTCAAATGAAACCTTTCATACGCAGAGAACGGGGAAAGTCGGCAAACTCAAAGGCTTCGTATAATGTTTTATCTCTCGGTCAAAACCGGCTTAGTGTGTAAAGGCGCTAAGTCTCCATATAATTTTTATCACTCTGTCCGGCCCGGCTCGGCAAGTGTGAAACGAGGGTTAGACTGTCTCCTTTACACGCATTGCGTCTACATACAGGGTGTCCGGAAAGGTGAGATCAAAAATGAAAGTGAGTCAAAATAATGTTAGTACTTTATATAAAAATATTCTATCGTGCTTTGTTAGGTAGATATTGACCTTTAAAGTGGCTATAAAAAATATTTTAATTATACTTTAAAATTGTTGCCACAGTACCAATGATATTTGTGTAACTAAATAACCTTCTACTAATGCTTTTTTCATAGGTAAACGGCAGTTCAGTAAGTTATACAGGGTGAGGGGTGGGACGATTTTTTTTCATTTTTTGTATGCATTTTTGACACAGATGACAAATTTAAAGTTTTGCTTTACCGTTTGATTTCTTTATCTTTTTTCTACAAAAAAGGTATACTTTATTTGAATCGATAACTTGGGCCGTTTTTGTAAAATTTCATTTTTAATTCAGGCATACTAGCATTCTGTATGTAAAAAAAAACATTTTTTGAGAAAATTATTAAAATGTGGTAAAATTATTAAAAGTGGTGTTTATAAGCCTCTTAAACTTTATAATAGAGATAAAGACTCTTTTTTTATTTTACCATATTTTAATATTTTTTCAAAAAAAAAAGATTTTTTGTTACATAGAAAAAGCTGGTTCTCTGGATTTAAAATGCAATTTAATGAAAAACGGTCAAAGATATCAAATCAAATAAGGTATACCTTTTTATACAAAAATGATGAAGGAATGAAAAGGTCAAAGCATAATGTCAAATTTGTCACCTGTGAAAAAATGCATACATTAAATGAAAAGAAAAAATCGTCTCATCCTCTATAAATAACTTCGACTTTCTGAACAGCCGTTTACCTATGAAAAAAGCATTAGTATAAGGTTATTAAGTTGCCCAAATATCATTGGTACTGTGGTAACAGTTCCAAAGTTATACATGAAATAACTTTTTTAAATCGAACTTTGAAGGTCAATATCTTCCTAACGAAGTGCGATAGAACTTTTTTATATGAAGTACTAACATTATTTTGGCTCACTCTATCACCCCTTTTAGTTTCGACCTCACCCTTCCGGACACTCTGTATATTATGTATATTTAACTAGCTGATTCTGTATACAAATTTTAATGGATTTATTTTTTAATATTTTTAATTTTATTTTAACATTTGGTATATACAGGGTGGCCATTTGAAAACGAAACAGAGTTAATTTTGGGCACACCAGGTCATTTAAGGAAAAATGCTCGGACCTGTCAAGTTTAGATTTAAGGGGAAAACATTTTTGTCACTTTCACCCCCTGAATTGCAACCCTAGCAGGGGTAAAACTTACCCCCAAAATCTTAAATGGTGATACCTTATTTTGAAGGCCTCTTAACCCTGAATACAACTACCAAGATTGAAGTCTCTGCTATTATTTTCGGTGATACGACAGCATGTCCAAATTTTCATTTGAAAACAAAACAGAGCTAATTTTGGGCACTAAAGGTCATTTACGGAAAAACGCTCGAGTCCAACAATTTTTAATTTTAGAGGAAAACATTTTTTTGTCACTTTCATTTCATGAATTGTAACCCTATAGCGGGGGTAAAACGTACCCCCAAAATCTTAAATAGAAAGAGGGGTCGAGTGATACCTTATTTTGAAGGTCTCTTTACCCTGATTACAACTGCCAAATTTGACCCCTCTTTCCATTTAGGATTTTGGGGGTAAGTCTTACCCCGCTATAGGGTTGCAATTCATGAGATGAAAGTAACAAAGACGGGTCCGAGCTTTTTCCTTAAATGACCTGGTGTGCCCAAAATTAGCTCTGTTTTGTTTTAAGATAGCCACCCTGTATAATATTTTTCAGATTTAAATGGTCATATTTCCAAAACTATTAAAGATAGATATATCTAATGTAGTATTTTTGTAAAGATCTTTAAAAGACCTTTTTAATGTAAACTGCAGGACATTCAAACGGAATAATTCAAATTTTAGGTAAAATTTAAAACTTAATTTTCCTAAAAACTACAAAAAATATTTAAGTGCGGTTTTCAAAACATTTGGACGCAATCCTTATTTTTTACGATTACCTACATTGCAGCCCTGGTATTAAACTTACCACTTATATACAGGGTGGAAAATATGACTTTGTTTTTTTGGGAAATTTGGTTGTTCTGCAACTTTTAAAATAAAAGAAATTTTTTAATCTTTAAAATTTTATTAAAATCAGATAATTATTTGTGATAAACAATTTTTGGCAAATTATTGATATTCTTTGTAAATCTGAAAATATGATGTTTTTACTAAACAAGTGACATTTTAGCGTTATTATCCTGTATAACGCTGACTTTTAGTCCTATAAATTCCTACTGTTTGACTTTTTAAGCAAAAAACAATACCTTTTAAATGTTTTAAAAAAGTTTTATACAGGGTGGACAACAAAGTTATATGTAAAAGTAAATTTTTCAAAATTTCCTAAAATGTTTTATAATCTTGTTTTCTGTTATGTCATAAGCTTTAGAATTATCTTTTATAAATTCCAAAAGTATTTTTCGAATCTACGGAATAAAATAACGAAACCGTTTTTTACCTTTTTATTTGCGTTGCTTAGTTTGCGTAATAATGCTCCTTGAATTGTATGGTTGTTCAATACTTGGATATGATATAAGATTGTCGTAATGTATGAAAACTGTCTCATATTTTGAAACCGGTTTCATTAAAACTTACTATATTTACTACTTAGGGGTTTTGGAAAATGCCAAATTTTTTGCTGACACTTGCCATGTTGCCAGGTTTACCATTTTTACTTTTATAATTTATAAAGGCTAATTCTGTAGTTTATGGCATAAGAAAAAACAAGAGTTATAAAAAAATAAAACAAAATACTTTTACACATTTTGTCCGCCATGTATAAAAGTTTTTAAAACATTAAAAAGGTATTGCTCTTTGCTTAAAACGTCAAATAGTAGGAGTTTCAACGCCCAAAAGCGTGTTAGTGTTATACAGGGTGACAACGCTATTACGTCACTTATAGTATAGTAAAAACATCATATTTTCAGATTAACGAGGAATATCAAAAATCTGCCAAAATTGTATGTCACAATTAATTATCTGATTATTATAAGAGTATTAAGCTTTAAAAATTTCTTTTGTTTAAAAAGTTGCCGAACTACAAAATTTCCCAAAAAAAAACGTTATATTTACCACTCTGAGGTAAGTTAAATACCAAGACTGCAAAGTTCCCTTTATTCGTCTGAAACTTTTTATCTGACGTTGTATTCCTTTATACGAATATTTAGATTGCCTATTTTAAAACCTAACTTTTGTTTTAGTAATATTTTTGATATTTTTCACAGAAAGTACTGGCAAATGGGGGACTTATTTGTGAAAGGGTCAGGACCTAAAATAATAACAATATTGGTATTTAAGCTTTTAATTTTTGGTACCATATATCATTTTTATTTAACATTTACTTTTTTTAAACTTTAGTTTTATGTAATTTTTAATTTTTAAACACACCTTGCATAACCTTGTACTTTTAACAAAACTGACTACTAATAAACTTTGGGACCGAGCTTTACTTTTTATGTTTTTTTTTTAATTAAAAGTTTTAGTTTGTTGTGCAGTTCCAACATGTTTAATAATATTTTATTAGTAAACAGGGTGTGTCCCGAATTTCACGCAACAAATTTTAACAGCATATTATACATCAACAATAAGCCCTAGTTTTCTAGTTGCGGTTAGAAAATTTAAGAGCGTATTTCTGAGCCAATTTTATTTAAAAAAAAGTTTATTAAAACATAGGCCCCCAAATTTTTGTTCCCAAGATACAGGGTGTTAAACTTTTTAAAAACCCAAAACATTTTAAAACATGTTTTTAGTAAAATTTGTAAGACAAGGTAGAAATCTGGTTTATTTAATTATTTGTTATTGTTGTTACATAATTGCTAATAAGAAGTTATAACACTTGGTTAAAAAATATTTGTATGGTCCAGGATTATGCAATTTAGCGGATTTTATTTTTTCTGGAAAACTAAGCAAGCTACGTAAAAATATAAAGATACAAAAACGTTGTATTTTTAGGTGTTTTTTCGGAAAAAATATAAAAGTGGCATTAATTTTTTTGTCAATAATTTAGCTAAAAGGCGTCCCACGCCGCCACTGCTCTCACTAATTGAAATTACTTTAGGGCTAAATAAACTACCTTTTTTAACAAATACCAGAGCCAAAATTTTATTTTTAAAGTTTAACACCCTGTATCTTAAAAACAAAGCAGCGGACCTATGTTTATTTGTCCTTTTTTCATAAAATTGGCTCAAAAGCACACCCTTAAATTTTCTTACCACAATAAGAAAACACCCTGTGTACACATATGTCCGTATATTCCTGATAATCCTTTTAGAGATACAAGGTGATAAAATTCGAAGAAAAAAATTATCATAATTTTTTAAGCGCTTCAGATATTTAATTGGTATTTGGTACATTACTTAAAAGCAGAAAAGACATTTCTAATTATGTTTTTTTAAATTACCATTGACGTCTGTACCATATTTATACGGAATATTTTTCAAGACAAAAATGGTGGGCCACTGCTTTTTCCTAAAATAAAAGTTATTTTTAAAACCCCTATGAATTTGAAATGAATTTAATCTCTTGACTTTTTGCAATCAATGCATAAGTTTCAAACAAAAAAAAATAAAAATCACTTTGATGCATGACGAATTTGTTAATAAAAACTCCACAAAAATAATTTGAAATTTTAGGTTTTAAATGTTTACCAATTCTGTCATTATTTTCGCAAATTCGTCATGCCTAATTTGTGATGCATCAAAGATGTTTTTATATTTTTGTTTGAAAACTATGCATCCTTGGGAAAAAAGTAAAGAAATTAAATATGTTCCAAAATGAAAAGTAAAATAGTCCATAAAAATAGGATACGGACGTCACAGGTTATTGTTTTTTAAATATTTTACATTAAAAGAAATGTCTTTTGCTGCTGTTAAGCTATGTACCAACTACCAATTTAATATATAAAACGGTTAAAAAAGGATGATAAAAATATATTTTTTTATTAAAGTTTTAACACCCTGTATCTCTAAAAGGATGCGTTTTCGGATATATGTCACAGTAGTGAAAAGACATACCGTAAAAGCTTTATAAGTAGGTTTGACATATCCATCCCGATATATCGGGACTGTCAGCGTTATGCCTTATGTCCCGACCTCCCGATTTCCTAAGAAAAAGTCTCGATTAACAATTTGAAAAAAGATATTTTTTTATGAATCCCTTATTATCTATTACTTTAAAACAAACTATGCCTATGTAGACCAAAAATCGAAAATTATAAGCTAATTCATCAATGGGTAAGTAAGTGGACCGACGAAAGAAACCAACTGTTGGCACAATCAGTCATAGCAATTTCGCCATGTCGGTATACTTTTACACATATAATAAAACACAAAAAATATTTAATGAAAATAAAATACCCAGAAAAATATCTTTAGAGACTTAAGAATACAAATATTTTTTTATTTTACTTTTCATCTACTTTGTATCTACAGGGTGTTTCTAAACAAATGCGAAAAATTTTGGGAGGTGATTTCTTGCTCAAAATAAAGGGTAGGTTGCTTAATAAACATAGGGAAAAATCCTTCAATTAGGGAACTATCACAACAAAAAAACAATAAAAAAACTCTTTATGTTGTTGCTTAAGGTGGGCGTTACCGATTTACGATTTGCATACCAAATTTTTGAGACAGATCTTTGGAAAAACAGGAAATACTAAAGGTTTAATTAAAAAACGAAGATAAAGGTTGGGAATAGGTAAAGAAGTTTGGTTCAAAAATTTGCAATAATAATAAAAATATAAACAATTAAACAGCTTTTAAAAATTTAAATTACAGATTGATACCAAAATTTGTCACTTCCTAAGTTAGCCATATGTGATTTTATATTCCAGTTTCCAGATCACAAAAAGCTATACTTTTTACGATGACCTGTCTTAAAAAAAAAAATTAGTAAAAGTATGGCTTAGCTTTTTTACCTGGCCCATTACAAATGCCTTTATAGTGGACAGCAGAAATAGATTTTTTTATTAAATAAATTTCTCAGTCTCGACACGTTACAATTTACATAATTTAAGGTCATTGCGTAAGTGTCTCTTTAAATTTGGTTAGCAAGAACGATAGGGTTAGTCTACTTCCACTACTTCTTTTAATTTTAAAAAGTGCAAAAATATTTAGAAAGTGAAAAGATATCTCCCTAATAGTTGACTATTGACCCAATGTTTATAAAGCAAACTACCCTTTATTTTAAACAAGGAATCACCTCCTAAATTCTTTCTGCATTTGTTTAGACACCCTGTATATAATTTGTATGTGTGCTAGGTTAGTTATATCTTAAGGGGAGATATACCTGTAAACTAGGGTGTCCGTAATTTCCTAAATCGATTTTTTTAGCGATCGCCCACTAAACCTTTAGTTTATAGCCTAAAAATACTCCTAATTCCTGATTTAAACCATGCCGAAATAATATTATTTTTCCCATTTAAATAACATAAGATTTTGGACTTTTTTCTTTTATTTTTTTTTCTGACAAAAATAGATGGAAAAATCTACCTATCGCATTTTCTAATGGGAAATTTAATGCTCTACAAAAAGTTCTTTTACGAATTTTCGATTAAGTCACTCCTTTAAGAGTTCTTTACCGTCAAACGTTGAGTTAAGATTGAGTTGTGGCCATCCTCGGGAATTTAATAGTAAACCGGCATTTTTTAAAGAAAACACTCAGTATATTACATTACCAAAAAATAGATATGTTAAAGAGCTTTAAGAAAATACCACATTTGATTTGTATATCTCTTATAGTTTTGGAAATATGGCCATCCAAATCTAAAAATAGTAGATATAGTGTCTATTTTATCTTCGACACTAAATTTTGTGCATATAGCTTAGAGCTAAAGAATTAATGGAAATTTAACATAATTTTAGGAATTGAATAGCCATATTTTGTCAACTAAAAGAGATAGACATATCAAATGTAGTATTTTTTTAAAGCTCTTTAAAATATCTATTTAATGGTAATGTAATATACTGATGTTTTATTTAAAAAATCAAAAATGCCGGTTTACTATTAAATTCCCGAGGAAGGCCACAACTAAATCTTAACGTTTGACGGTAAATAACTCTTAAAGGAGTGACTTAATCAAAAATTTGTGAGAGAGCTTTTTATTAGAGCGTTAAAATTTCCATCAGAATATGCGATAAGTAAATTTTTCCATTTATTTTTGCCTGAAAAAAATCCTATATTATTTAGATGGGAAAAGCAACATGATTTCGGCAAGGTTTAAATCACAAATTAAGAGCATTTTTACATTGGATATATTTTTTTAGGATACAAACTAAAAGTTCAGGGGCGATCGCTAAAAAATCGATTTGGGAAATAAAGGACACCCTACTGTATACCTTTTTCATGATATGTTAGTATATTCCTTTAAGAACACGTCACTAATATTTTAGAACCAAATTTTCAGTATTTCCTATATTACGGAGTCGGTCGTAAACTTCGTCGGGCTTTAAACGCGTTTTTCTCAAAACTTTATAGGGCGGGCACAATAACACAAAAGTTATTGACCCATCTTCCTGAAATTTTGCACACGTATTTTTTACAACAGTAGTTTCTATGTGAACCTACAAAACCTCAAAAACATTTTAAAAACACATTTTTTTCAAGCATTTTATTTCTCGGTTTTTTTAACTTTTTTAGGTTCGCCGTTTAATAATGTAACCAAAAAAAAATATTTAGTTATTGATTTTCAAATCACTAGAACCGATGCGAGTGCCCGTATATATATATATATATATCTTATATTATTTTAATATCTGAGTAAACTATATATAAAATATATGACTCCTTCATCATTAAAAAAATCATGAAAATCAATGAAAATTTAACGGAATTTACGTCGCTTCAAGGGCTTGGCGAATGATTTGCGGGTGATTTAGAGCTTGTCGGTTTTTTGGCGTCAAAGGAGCGCACAAACAGGTTGGTTAGTTTGGACGAATGTTTGGCGAATTGTTGCAAGTCTGGACGCAGCTTTATATGTGTGTGAATGTGACTAGCAACGACTATTACTTGGGAGTAATTTAAACAAACATTATTGTCATAGTGTCACGTGGGTGCAATTTTTTTATAGTGGCTCGATGATTTTGGCGAAATCTGGTGTTAGTTTTAACTCTACAGCTGTAATTGCCTAACGTTTATTTGAAACATTTTTTCTATATAAAGGATCTTGTTAAAGTATTATAATTGAGGGGTTTCTCACAAAAACCAAACAAGTTCAAATTTACCGATTTTGGGAAATGGCAAAAAATTGCTCTGTATTTATTTGTACATGTCCTACAATTATTAGATTACACAAAAACAAAATGTCACAGAAATTTACTGGGTACTGTATTATTTTTCCGCAAGAATATCCCGCCATAATCCCAAAATTGGTAAATTTGGAGTTGTTCGGTTTTTGTGAGAAACCCCTCAATTAAAAATCGTTTAATAAAATTGATTTCTTTTATCTTTATAATAGCAAACGAAAACTTATTTTTCTCGAGTTTTTTTACCAATGTTAAAGTACTTGTAGATATTAATTTTCACGGCACCTTTTGAACAACCCGGACTACCAAAGAAATTGGGTAATAAAGGAAGGGTACAATAAGAAAAAAGTACGTATTAGGCTATATATTTTATAAATACATAATAAATCGTTTTTACATAAATCAACAAACTTAGAAAATGTTATAAATACAGATTAATTTAAAATCAATTACAAATGAAACACCGTTGCGTCAAATTGTATTATTTATTATACAAATTGCAAAATAAAAGAAAAAAGCAAGTATATATAAATTTTAAATATTAATACACAATTTTAATGTGTTAAGTCTGCAACTGTTTAAAATATCCAGCCAAACATACATGTTGTGCCTCGATGCGATCAATTAGCTTTTAGTGTGTATAACAATAACAGGTAAAAAAGAATGGCTGCATGTAAACATTCCGCCTAGAATGTCGCATCGATCTCGCTTCATTCAGTCGTATGGATAAAGTGTAGCAAATGCTTCTACTCCAACTCCGTCTCTTTCTGATGCAATAAAGCTAAATGTTTTAAAAAACTAAAGCAAAAGCATTTGCTTCTGTTTTATTCATATGAGCCATTGTTCTTTTATAGTGTTTCCTTACCACGAATTGGCAAAAAGTCCCTATGAACCTTTTAAAGTGGCACGATCGATGTGTATGTTTATTTTTATATAATTAAAGTCTGGTTATATGATAAATATATGTATGATCTCTTATCCCAGTAAAATATACAGTAGACAGTAGAAATCTTAAATATTTTTAATAAATATGTTCTTATAATTGTCCTTTTTATTTTTGCCTATTAATAAGATATGTAATTTTATAACTTAACATGTCTGCCAACTCTCTTAGCATCAAATTCGTACATTTTCAAATAAACAATATTTACATTTTTACAAATTCACATCGATATTAGGTATAACCTATAATTGGGAATAATTTTTAAAAATTTAGCACTACCGAGTTCTTATGTCGTTCAAAATTTTTATATACTTGCTGAAACTATAGGCAAATGCAAATTTTCGTAAAAGAATATAGTATAGGAGATAGCAACGTTTTCGAAAAAGAATTTTAGTTTAGCTGATTTTTTGATATGTTGTTCTCCTTCCCCTTCTGAATAGACTCTGGGCTGTCTGGCTGGCGGTAGTGGTTGCGGTTATTAGTTCGCATCCTACCAGTACAGGTACTAATCCAAGATTTTGAAAACATTTTAAGAAACCTTATTTTCAATTTCTTGTCTTTAGATAGGTTTACCAAACATATTTTTTATTGCCAGACACTTTTATCTTTGCTAATTATACAGTCGTCCGCCTTCTAACGATAATATAATACAAAGGTCTGCATTTTTGACATATCAGTGACAGCTCCAAATGTGAAGGTGACAGCTCTAAATGTCAAGGTCACAGCGGGGCGCCATCACAACCGCTACCGCCAGCGAGACAGCCGATGATCTACCCGAAAAAGGAGGGAGAACAACATGTCAAAAAATCAGCCAACCTAAAATTCTTGTTTTCCCGACGTTGCTACCTTCCAGACTAATATAAAATGCGACGAAAAAAATGTATCATAATCTCTTTTAAAATGTACCCTGTATAAAAATATATTTATAAAAATTAATCTAACATATCAAACTCATTAAAAATTAGCACAAAAATATGTTACACTATTAATACCGCTAGTTGTTATTCTATAAAATTTTATGGATTATTTTTAATGTTTAGTTTATTCAATAAGATAATAAATAGTAACCCGCAGATGTATTTTATGTAGGTAGCTAAAACATTAAATGAGAGTTTTAGGCTTTAGTTCCATATTCAACAATAAATCAGTATGCTAGGAAATAGTAAAAAAATCTTAGCGACGGTAAACTATGGCACTCAACGTTATTTAACTTTTAATTTTCATAACATACTATACAGGGTGTCACAGGATAGGTGCTACAAGAGGACAAATGGACAAAAAAAATTAATTTTAATACGAAATTTTGGGAAAACTGAAAGCATGGTCCAAAACTAATAAATATAAAATTTTACTTCAATTGATAATATACATGGAATGGAAAGTTATAACTAAAAATATGAAAAATGTCTACCTACTTTATTTCTAAAAATAGAACACAACTGTATAAGTAAATATTGTAGAAAATTGAATTTTGTATGAAAATATAAAGTTAAAGCCTAAGAGTAAAAAAAAATGTAATGTTCAATTTTTTACATTAAATTTAATTCTCTACAATATTTACTCGCACACTTTTGTCCCATTTTTAAAAATAAAGGTACTTTACTCTTGGACATTTTTAATATTTTTAGTTGTAACTCGCCCTGTATATTACCAATCAGACAATGCGACCAGTTTACCCAAGGAAGTTTTTAGATTTTTGATCCATTTGTCCTCTTGTAACACCTGTCCTGGGACACACTGTATATTGACTAAAACATGTAGGCCTGACCACTAGAATGAGACAAAATGTCAATTAATTATAAGGAAAAAAGTTATTTTTGGAATAAGAATTTCATAATATAAAACTATGTATTTTTATACCAGGTGAAAACGAAATCACTATCCAGCCATTAGTTTCTTGGATAAAAACATATCGCTTTCAAATCTCTTAGTCTAGGAGCTAGTGAAAGGATACCCGTTTGTATTTGATCAAACCTGAGGTTTTGTGCAGTAAGACGCCCATACCTGCCATATGGGGAGCGACTAAGCCCACCACGGCGGGCGTTCACATAAGACAGGTATCGATTTTCGGCAATTTGAAAAGATATTATTATTATTATTATTATTGGAAAATTATAATGACAGACTATTATCGCGCGTTTATCTTTGTGGCAGACATTTTTAAAAGTGGTCACAAAAAATGTTGAAGTAAATGATCAGATCACACCCATGCTGGTTGTTTAAACAATCAAGGATGTAAATATAACGTCAAAATATTCTTGACGGTTATTTTTCGTTAATAATATATTTTCAAATTACCACACGGCAGACGTGATTAAATTAATTATTCATTTAATTTAAAATTAGTTAAAATCAAGTGCTGTCTTGGCTAAGTGCCCGTTGCGTTGGGCTTAGTGACTTCCCATATCATATATGGTAGGTATTGGGACCTCACTGCACAAAACCCCGGGTCTGGTCAAATACATACGGTTTACCCTCACTAGCTCTTAGACTATTAGTATGATATGGATGTCCATCAGATGCTAATACAGGATAAAATAACATTTGGTAATCACTTCTGGTTTAACCAAATCCAATAAGTTAATTGATTGTAAGACCTTTAAATAATCTCAATATAAAGCAATTTAAATTAAATTAGATTCATTTCACACATCTTTATTTAATATTATTTAAACACTTCCTGGTGACTTATCACTTAAACGTCAATAACTATTTATTTTTTAAACAAAATTGTAAAAAGTCTATTTATTAGTTTAAATACTAATACGTAATGGACTATAATCAGGTCATTTTATATTAAAAAATATCCCTAGTAAGTAACTATGGTTACTGACTGTTTTGACCATTTTGGCCAATAAAATATATTTTTATTGTGGCTACTAGGGTTACTGACTTTTTAAACCAATGCAATACATTTTTTTTCAGGTATTTTTCTCAATTTTAAGTTGTCAAAGTATAGTACTTAAAACTTTAGGTAAAACTAAAATGATAGCGAAAAATATTGGAGTTTTCTATTTGCCAGCAACTATATGTTATAAATTTAAATTGGATATGAAGCCCTTCTTTTAATAGCTTAATTTAACAACCTTGGTTATCAATAACACATCAATGGTATATTTTAACCTATTAAATAATAACAGTCACAAACATATTAAATTACTTTAAGGATGAGTGTTATGCACCAACTGTATACAATACTAATGCAAATTTATAAATATGGTATTACAAGCTTGTCATTAGCCCTCAGTATACGCATTTTTTACTTTTAACGGCAATGCGTAGTTATTTAACACTGAATCAGTTGTTATTTACAATGGACTATTCAATTTATTTTATATACATAGTGCCAAAGAATACAAATCCATAGAACTCACAAGTGAGATTTCAGCGTACCCTTATATTTTAATACCTACCCTGAACACCAGATAGCGAAAGTTGGCATCGGACCAATCAGAAAATTGGTCGATGCCCATGTCGAGATTCTATTGGTCGATTAGGCTACTTTCGCTATCTGGTGGTCAGGGTAGGTAATACAATTTCAGGGTACGCTCAAATCTCACTTGTGAGGTTCTATGGATTTGTATTCTTTAATAGTGCCTTTTAATGTTATGAAAAAATTACAGATTAACACGTTAATAAAAAGTCTGTAGTGATAATAGGCATGACAGTTTTTACTGTTTTATGGTGTTCAGAAGTATATATATATATATATATATATATATATATATATATATATATATATATATATATATATATATATATTTGGATAAAAATATATATTATCTTTGCAATAATACTAATGGTTTGGTAGAAAAAAATACGATTTTAATTTAAAGCTTTATATATCCGCTAAAACATACATTATCTCCTATCTTCGCTGTTTATATGGGCGTGATATAAAAAAACAGGGCTGCGTTTCTCTTTCACAAAAGACGTTAGCATTCAAAGCGGCAACGCAGCCTCTAGTAGGTGTATGCTCTAAAGGTATCTTAAGCGACAATCTTGAATTTGTAATATTAAACGAATTTTATATACTCGTGATGTTATTTTCGCTGAATGACGTTTTTGGATTTATGGCGGGCTTCTTATTTTATAGATTTAATTTATAAAAACCGAATTTGAACTTTCATGATTTTGTTTAAAAAAAAACACGTTTTTCACAATCTATAAATCTTATTGCATATAATAAATAGAAAATTAGAAATTTTTGGATGATGTCATCATGCTTAGTAAATATAGGTATTAAATTCAACAAACAATAGTTTAGGATTTTTGACAAGTTATTAACTGACTTTCTAGTTTTTCCATGACTTTTTTTATTTTATTTTATTTAAATTTCAGTATTTAATTTGTATTTTTATAATAAAAAGAAGTAACGTATTGCATGTATTACTCATTTCAACACAAAAACATCGAGTTTTATGTAGTTGCGACTTCACTTTGTTTTTATGCAATATTGTATACAGGGCGAGTTATTTTTTTCCGATGTTTAGTCCAGGGATCTTAGAAATTGGGGCTGCTACAGAGATGGTTAAATAGAAAAAGATTTCTAGTTTTTAGAGCTTAGTTTAAATTAATTTTTATTTTTTTTTCAAAAAAATCATGGCTTACAAGATATTTTTAAAAAATCCGTTTTTTCTTTGTGGTTCAATTAATATACGATGTAAGGAACTAGTGTAAACAAGAAAACAGTAGAGAATTATCTTTATAATAGAAAGGTATAAACCGTTATTTAATGTAGTAGTTCGTTTTTGAGCTATGACATAAACTATTTTTCTAAATGGAAACCATAGTAAATATTTTAAAAAGGCATTTTTATAAGCTATTTAACCATGTATACCAAAATATACTTTAAATAAAAACATCGTTTCTTGGCATCTTCCTGGCGCAAAACAAAATCCCTGACCATGATTTCCATGTTTTCCAGGTCGCTAAGAACCCTATAATTTGAGTAATTTTAAGGTTTTTCAAGAACATGAAATGCACCTAAAATTAAATGATGTGTTTTAAGGCTTTTTACAAAGGCTTAGTCATTTTTCATGGTATCATTTTCTAGGCTTGGAAATTTGCTATTAAAAAATGGTTTATGAAATCTTTACTAAATAAGATTTTTTTGGCCTTGTGCATATCGCTGCTAAATTGTACCATTTAATTTGTTGATTTTTCCATTACATTAAAAATAAAGTTTTAGACCACTTATTTCTTGTGCTGATTTCGTACTGCGGATATATTTTCTTTTTTTTTTAGTCAAAAAAGCAATTTACGAACAAAAAACAATGAAAATAATTTCCTATCAGGCAAAGTGTTTACACTCTGGTTTTAAATTTTTAAACTAAAAAAAAAAAAAACATTAAAGGTTGCAGATTTCGACCCTTCCTTAAGACAGATGGTTAAATTTATTGTTTTAAAAAGTCTTAAAAACCATAAACATCTATTCCAAATTTGATCCTTCCATGTAAAGTTCAAGTCGGTCTGTAAATTTTTTTTCCAATATAAAAACACTCCATATATAGCAGTAAAAACTATTTTACATAACAAATGATAATACTATTAAATAATGGTATCAATGTCTCATAAAACTCAATAATACAGTTTAAAAATGCAAAGACTTTCGTACATTAAAAGACCTATCTAGAATTAATTTTAAAAACTTACTAACTATTATTAACAGTGTTTCTTGTCAAAATATACAAATTAAGCGATATAAAAAAATATATATTAACAAATGACTACTTTATATCACTAAACCGCTTATGGCCAAAATTAGTACAGGAAATGAAGCATTTCGATTGGCAATTTTTGGTCCTGCAAGAACCGACTTAACATTTTAACAAAAGGTAGAAAATAGCCAAGAAACAAAATCTATATCGAACCAAAGGACGCCAAAATCCTGGGGTGAATGTGTTATTATATTTTAACAACAGGAATCTTGAACTCTTAAATTTTAGCTTTTTAAATAACTTAAATTTTTGTGTGTAGATTTTCTGTACAGTAACTATTTTTCGGGCCCTTTAAACTCACCCCATTTAAAAAACCAAGTAATTTCAACGAATTTCACTTACAGAGCCTTGTACCCCTTAAAAAACCCTACAAAAAATTAAAAACAAAAATTTTTTTCGTTAAAAATGATGAGATATGTTAAGAAAAAAACAATCAATTTTTCCTCGAAAAATTCAAATAGGCCACTAAGGAGCATAATAGTCTACATAATATTTTTGAAATCATGCATTTTAAATTGGTTAAACTTATTGGACATATTAATAATACATGTATAACGAAAATTGTAAAAGAGTAAAACACAGTTTTAATTGGGGGTGTTTAGGAGGTTGTTTTTATTGATTTTTTCAAAGAAAAACTACTTCTTATTTCTGATTATGTACTTTAAAACAGTTTAATAATATTTTCTCGAAAAATGCAGCATTTTTCCGTTATTTGACTTTGAATCTAATAAATTTTGAATTTGACAAAAAAACTAACAATTTAACACCCCGTACCTCAGTTTGTATTGGTCGTAGAAAAATTATAACAAAAGATTTTTTCTTGTCTTTTTAACACCGACAATTTTGCTCTCTACAGTTTTTGTTTATTAAATGCATAATTTAAGAATTATTCGCGAAAAACCCATTAAACCGTCGTTTTTTTTCTCGTTATGAAAAAAATGTATAGAGCATTTTTTGCTAAGAATCATTTTTTTGATTGATATATGTGCATAAATGTAATGAAAAAATTTCATCCCCTAGGGGGTGGCAACAACCCTTAGGGTTTTGGCGCCCTACCTTCTGTTAAAATTTTAAATCAATCCAAGCAGGTCTAAAGAATTGCCAGATTTGACATTTTTCCTGTACTAAATAAAACGTTGGACGAAACGGTGGGTCATTTATGTTTCGCGAATTAAATTGTCTAATCGAGATTTTAACTATCAACCGCCTCTATATTTAAACTCGAAGAAACTACTGATGACTGAGTGTTATTACTATACACGGGAACAGTCACAAAGCTACAAGTCACGGCCGTTGGAGATAAATGGTCCGTTGATACAATCTCTGTCGGTTTCTGTGTCTCTTCTATGTTAGAATCGTACTTTTCATCTGATTTACATAGTTGTTGATTTAACTGTGGGTGGCGAATACGTATCGCATCAACAACATCTAGCAAATTTTTGGAATCCATTGCTAAAACATGCGCGGCACTTAACATTCCCCTAAAAGAAACATATATTAAATTGGGCATATTCTTTGACGTCATAATATTTTATAAACATACACATAATCATCATTTGATCATAAGAATTTTAAAGGTTGGACATGTTTATACTTTTAAATAAGTAATAAAATAGGTACCATAAAACATGTAATCAGCGAAAAAATTTGCCTGATAGGCAGTATGGATTTTGTTACAACATATTTGCAGCATGTGTAAAAGTCTCTTGAGTTCATAGGTGAATGCCAGATCGTTGCTCTTAATATATGTAAAGCTTCTAACGAGGTCTGGCATGTTGCGCTCCCCAAGAAACTTCCTTCTTACAGTTTTTCCACTGAACTCACTTCCTGACTTTTCAGTTTTCTTTCTAATCGACATATATCAATTGTGGATGGTTACTCTTTAAGCTCTTACCAAATTAATGCTGTGGTACCTTAGGACTCATTACTGGCACCAACTTTTATTTCTTCTTCACATCAACGACCATTTCTTCCGCATCAAATTTTATTCATAGCTTTGCTGACGACAGTACCGCCCTTTATTTCAGTTTTCGGGTTTACAAAGCAATCTTAAAGCCTAACCTGAAAAGCCAACACAGGGCGCAGACCTCTCTTCCTTAAGACCTTAGATATACTTTGGGGCGCCAATAATCCGTCCAATGCATCTAAAACACAAATATGTTTGTTGTCGCGAAATAAGTCCTCAAATACTCATCCTTTATTTCTGAGCGGTCTAGTTCTGCAGAACAAGGACACATTTAATCTTGTGGGCTTCACATTTAGGAATAACATTAACTGGCACACTTATATCTATACCCAGGGCTGCTTCAAAAAAGCTTGGCTTTCTTTCTCTTTTAATTTATAGGCTTTGTGTACATTCCAAATTCGACCCGCTCTGGGATATTGTTCTCATAACTGGGAAATGGCGTCCCCTCAACCCTCAGCATTCTTGAGTCGATTCAAAAGGGAGCTGTTTGCCTACAGAAGGGCTTTGTTCTCCTGCCATCGTCAGGCTATAGAGGATCTATCGCTTTTTAAAGATACTTCCACGGCTTCTGCTTCTAGAAATTTTCCAATATAATATTCCACTTGCAGCCTTCAACAAAGAAACTCGTAGTGCCACACATATAAATCCCTATTCAGATGGACAAGTCCCGAATTTTTCACTTTGTTCGTTTTTTTTCGAAGAGTTTCTCGAATGTGGAACTTGCAACCTACGGAAATCTTCCTTTCCCCTCTCAATATTCCAAGTATTTAAATCCCGTGTTAACAAACTTCCTCTTACCTCGCTTAAAACCCCCATAGTACGTTAGACTCCAAACATTCGTAGATTGTCTCAAGATAAAAAAAACCGTAATCTTTGTCGTTAAAATTTACCCAAGTATTTAACAATATAAAGGTTCTAGAGAAAAAATTAACCGTCTGCAAAAATTAAAATTCACTTTTGGAAGTTATTTTTAATTAGTTTCATGTTATATAAGTTTTAACAAATGACTAAATGTAATGTGGTATTTTTCCGGTTTTCAATCTGTTTTTTTATTAAAAATTCTTCCCAACGTTTTGCCAATATCTTAATATCTCAGTTGGCATTATCAAATGTTGCTTGTTCAAGTTATAGAGGTTCGACTGTATTTATCATTGTGTTATAATAACATTTTTATTTATTTACCTATGAGTCGTGTAAGTAGCCCTATTTTACACAAATATTCACAAATATTCTTTCTTTACGTTTTGAAAAAAATAAAACCATGATTTTAATAAAAATGTATATGAAACCACACAAATTCTCAAGAAAGACAGCAGCCGTTACAACTTTTTTAATTTTTTTATTATTTTTTTAATGATATTTAAATTATTTTGAGGAATTTATTTTTTGTAATTGGTCACGAATACGACAGCTGTCGTGTTTCTTTAGAATTTTTAAAAATTTCGACGCTATGTGTAATATACAGGGTGTTCATTTAAAAACTTACCACTCAAGTTATCTGCGAAACGCAACAGATTTGAGAAAATCGCCAAAACACGTCAAGATGTTTATTGAGAAGGAAAATGTTTAACAAAAAAATTACGGCGCCCCCTCAACACCTTAACACCCAAGAGTACCACCCCAAAATTCTTAAATTAGAAGGGGGGTCGATTGATACATCATTTTAAAGCTCTTGACGAGTACTTTATAACTCTAGAATATGTCAATATTTTTCCCTACTAGAAAATAGCGGTACTTTGAAAATTACCCAAATACCTGATTGGGATGGCCGTATTTACAAAACTAATAAAGTTGGGTGTTCTTAATGAGATATTTTCTTAAGTATTTTATATAACAATTTCGTTTCTTGAATATTAAATTTTTGAAATAGATGCGTTCAAAAAATTAAAAAGAGGTTGAAGAAAACATTAACATAAAAACTGTATTTACAAGTGTAAATAAGCACTATCTACTGGAAAAAGGCCCAACATATTTGTAATTAAACTCGCGAAATATAAACTGATAATTAGATCCATTTCAACTTACTTTCTATACTCTGCATCAACCGTGGTTCTGCTATATTGTTGTGCCAGCTTCATTGCACTGACCAATTCTCCCATATCTTTGGAAAGAACTTTATGTGCCATTTCGACTTCCCGAATAGCCGATGACGGGAAAAGGCTTACTATTTCATCAACACTGGTAAGAAGTGATCGAAGATCTAATCCAACCTTTTAACTAAATCTAGATACTGATCTGCTTGCGACTGTTGCACTCCATGAGAAAGAGCCATAACGGCTCTTACTACATCCGTGGTGCACTTATAAACCTTATCATTAGTTCGATCTATTTCAATCGAATTTGGTGAAATTTCCTGAAACACAACAAATAAATTAAATGAATTATGGTAAAAATATAATATATACAACATTTACTTTTATGTGAATCCATTATTTTATTTAGTCACTTGATCTTTTTCTAATTTGTATAGTTCTTTGGGATAGTGTAAACAAAAGATTTTTTTTTATTAAAAAGTACAATTTATACCAACAATTGTACCATTTGTACACAGCTTTGCCAAAAATTTTAAATATGTTTATTTATTTATAACGCAAAACAAATGTGAAATAAAGGGTAGTTTGTTCTCTAAAAATAGGTAAAAAATCAATCCTTAAAATACAGAGATGAGGATACATAAAAAATATTAATTTTATTACTTAGCAAAAAAAAATAAAAAATAAAGCAATATTACTGCGATTGCATTCCGTTGCCACTCTTTGAAACTTAATAAAATTAATATTATCTCCACTATTCCATTGTTTTTACAATCGTTTTATTAACGAAAACTTCAAAAATGATTGCAAAGGTACCACGCACTCTTGCCAGAAGTTTTTATCGCTACCTAATTCCTGAAAGATATAAAAAGGCTCGACCCCGAGATATTTCCAGCCTTGCGAAAAGTTTGGAAATCGAGGGGATTAACTAACGTAGGATATTAACAAAAGATCTTTTAGGTCGAAATGGGAGAAGGGCTAGCGTAAGCCGAACGACCCCATTCATTACAATATAATACAATCCCTGGTAGCCGTTTAAATTATAAAAAAACAATGTTTTTACAGCATCATACTAATGCTTCTTTCCATCGGTACTGTTCGCCCACTGAATGTACCGGAACGAGGCAGGGAAAAAATTCGCGCCATGGACATACTCGAATCTATCGACAACTTTCTGTTCGCACAAAGGCCTTCTTGCCAAACTATTGAAAGTGTGGGAAGATGTTGAGGAATATAAATATTTAACCGTACATATTATATCCAGTTCATTTAAAAAAATTATATAAAATGTGATAAAATAAAATACCTTTAAGGAATAACAACAATAACAAGATTAAAACAGGTTGCCTTAATTAAATATTAAATATTGAAATAAAATAGTGTCAAATAAATTAGGATTATTAGGATAAAAAGTGGCAACATCTTAAAACCAATACACTTTTTGTCCGCATTCTTTTCATCGAGGTTTACTGGCTAGGCGAACAGTAAAAGGTTTTTCAGTAAGTCGGGATTGTACAGAGTAAGAAGATTTTTTTAATTTTATGTACATTTATATTTTGCCACCTACTTTTAACTATAACCAAGAAGGACACCAAAAGTTTCATACTTTCTCATCTACTATCTTTTAAGTATAAAAACAGAAACAAATGAACATTAAAAACTCTAGAAAAATGAAGAAGTAAACTTTTTTTTAATGGGATGCACTGTATATTATGTCACCATTAAAAAGGTATTTTAAAAATCTTTGCAAAAAAACACATTTAATTACTTTGGTGCAAAAACCGGTCGATTTTTGGGCAAAAATGGCATTTTCACGTAGTCGTATTTTCTAAAGGAATTCCCATACATTGGTGTAAAAATCGTACAAATCCAAAGCATATTAACGTCGCTTTCAGAATTTTGAACATTGCTGACGACTGATTTTGGGGCAAAAACCGGACTAGTCCAAAACAAATTAACGTCGCTAAGAGAATTTTGGACATAGTCGACGACATAGTTTGGCGCAAAAAGCGGAAAAGTCCGAAATGGTGTGATTTTTGCACTAAGCGTTTAAATTATCTATGGCGTGGATATACCACGCGGGAAACATCTGCTGCAAACTGACAGTTAAGTGTGTAGTCTAAAAGTTTTATTTGTTATAATCCCAAAAAATGTTACGTTGTTGATATTACTCAGGATACTATTACGGTCTTTACCGAGAACATTTTAAACGCCTATTTATAGCTTGCTTATATAAACAAAACGTTCAAGTTTGCAATTTCAAATTGAATTCTGTGAGTTGACGCTTTTTCCAGCATATAACAAATTTTTTACTAAAAAATCTGAGAGCATTTTCTCATTACTAAATAAACATATGCAGCAGTTTTTTCCGACTAAATTCAACAAAATAATGTAAAAGATGCTAGGGTTTTAGTACAGTAGTTATACTTTTTGTGGGCCATTTGGGGCAAAACTAGGACAAGTTCAAATTTTAAAAAGTTTATCCCACCTTTGTTTTTTAAGACTCCTAAAAACATATTTTTTTGTTAATAATAAATATACCTTATATGCTACACAGTTTTCTTTAAATTGCCAAAAACTTTGAAATATGGACATGTCCGGTTTTTGCCCCAAAGTCTTTTCATTTAATACATCTATCTTTAATAGTTTTGTAAAAATTGTTTAGAGTTAGTAAGACATTAAATTATTTTCGACATTGTGGCAACATGGCCCAAAAACTGTGGGACCAGGTCGAAAGACGATGGCTGTAGTGGCCGCACCGCTTATTGTATCCTCTCCAGCAATTATTAAAAATAAAGTGTTATTACAGTCCACTAAATAGTAATTTATTACCCAAAACAAAAATGACCATTTAAATCTGGATATAATTTCTAAAAGATAATTGATGAAACATTATGGAACTTTTATACAGGCCTTTTTTCCTATCCTTTTTGGTTAAGGTGACAAATTTGACATTTTGCCTTAACTGTTGGATTTTTTCATCCTTTTTCTACAAAAGGTTTAAGGTATACCTTACCTTATTTGAATCGATATCTTAGATCGTTTTTCATAAAATCGTATTTTTAAATCCAGACATCCCGCATTTTGTATGTAATAAAAAATTGCATTTTTTTAACACTATTAAAATGTAAAACTACTAAAAATGGTGTTGGAGAGCCTCTTAAACTTTATAATATACGAGTAGAAAAAAATGTTTTTGTTTATATTTTAATAATTTTCTAAACAAAAATATATAGAATAATTGACTTATTGAACAGCCATTTACGTATGGAAAAAAGCATTAGTATAAGGTGATCTAGTTGCCCAAATATCATTGGTAATGTGACAACAGTTCAAAAATTACTAATAAAATAAGTTTTTTTTTATCTCAACTTTGAAGGTCGATATCTTCCTAACGAAGCGCAATAGAACTTTTTATGTGAAGAACTAACAATATTTTGACTCACTCTATCACTTCTATCATTTATAACCTTGCCTTTCCGGACACCATGTATAACAAATGTCTGAACGGTCACACAAAATGAGATGTAAAGGACTGAATTTTCAAGTTTAAAAAAGTTTCACTAAATATTTATTAAAAGTTTTACTTTTGATATGTTGAAAAATTTCAATAAAATACTGTATTTTTTTATTTTAAATGAAAATATAGAAAATGTTTTTTTTTTTTTTTTTTTGAACCCATGTAATTTAAAACCTAGTCTTTGATATAGATATGTTAATAAATAAAAAAAAATATAAATACACAAAAAAATCTCACTTTACATCCATAATTATTTTTCTTTAACCTTTATTATCTGTTAAAACTATTTTATATTGGTTAATTAGCCATTAGCTTTGGATGAAAAAAAAAATGTAATAGCACTTTAGACTTTATTTCATATTTTATTTTCAAATTTATTTTAAAACCGTGTTTTAGAATAATATATTTAGGAATATGAAACATAGAGAAGGTTCTTCCAGTTTCAAGTTTTGCTGTGAAGATTCAGTCACTTTAACGTATAGAGGAATAGTTCAATTTGGTCTCATTTGTTATTTTTTTACTTACTGACATACAGTTAATAAATCAAGAACATATACTACGTTTATATCGAATAGTTCAAGCTGGCTTGAAAACAAAGCGGCTTTGAAGCGATTTCCTAGTCTACATGTTCATTTCAGTGGCTTGAAAGTCGATTGAAAATCGAGGTCAAGTACATTTCAGGGCATCGTCGTACTCATGCGGCAGTTTTGCATCCAACTTCACAGTAGACATCAAATAAAAACAAACCTCACTTTTTAATTTGTCCTGTTTTGTGTGCTGATGTTGGTGTGAGCGTGTTTTAAAGTTTTTTCACCTGTTTTTCCACCTAATTAATTTTAATTAAGCCCGCTTGAATCGTTTATATCGTGTTTCTAATCGGCTTCAGTAAAGTCAACCCTACTTATTTTCAGGCTTGACTTGAACGATTCAAGTTTATATCGATTTTTTCAAGCCACTTTTAAAAGTCGCTTTAACTCAAGCTAGCTTCAACTATTCAAAAGAAACGTGGTGATTTTTATTTAATTTTTTTATTTGAAAAAAATTATTATTCGAAGGACTTTAAACAGCAAATACCGATATTTTACCACCGGACGTGATGTCTATAGAGCTCTACCAAAAGTAAGCTTAGCAAAAGTGACAACAAACAAATCGAGAGTATGGAGGAAAAGTGAAAGCGAAAGAAGAAAGCACATTTAAGGCAAAATATAATGTGTTCACGAATGGACTTAACTAGACCTATTATTTTTAATACAGGGTGGCCCACCATATTCGACACGGTCTGTAGCTGTATAACCATGGGGTTTTTAAAAAAGTAAATACTGAAACATATACAGGTCGGATAAGGCCACAGTATAAAATTATTTTACTCTATACAGGATGTCTCAAAAAGTGTATCAAAGTTATATTTTTTAAATGGAACACCCTATATTTTATGACGGTTTTAGGTTCTACATACAAAAATAGTTTAAATTTGTTAATAGTACCAAGTGTCTAATTTTATTCGTTTTTGTGATATTAGATTGTTTTTCAAAATGGAGGGGTGCAAATAAATTTATTTTATTTTAACAATATAAACTTCTTAAACTTTAAAATTTGTTACAAGATTAAGAAAAGGCTGCCATATCATAAGTAGATCAAATCAAGATCAAATATTGTACAGGGTTATCAAAAAATAATTTCAATTTTTCAAAAATCAAATAGCCATATCTCTCTTATTTTAAATGGAACACCCTGTATTTTTTACGTCACATGATGACAAATAAAATACTCTTTCAAATGATGTATAGGTTGCCTATACCTATCTTTTATACTTTTTAAGTAAATTCCGTTTTAACATATTTTTATTCCAAATGTCTATTTAAATGTAAGTAGGCTGTGATATAGCTATGCCTATTTACTAAGCCGTTATTGCAAAATGTAAATTTGTTGGAAAAAAAGCACAAAATTAAAAGATTTTGTATTATCTGCCACTATTTTTAAAATTCACAAAAAAATATTAGTTGCTTATAATGCTACTTCCAATAACACTTGTTTTAGCTGAATGTGGTAATGATAAAACTTGTGTTTTTAAATAATCCTAAAAACGCCTCTGGTCAGTTATGACGACATTCAGTGACCTATAACTCATTTCTTCCATTATTTATAATCACTGTGTCAAATTTTTTAAAGCAACAATTAAGGTTATCAGATGTTTTCTCCTGGAATATTTTTCAGGATTAACTCTAGACTAAAGTAAACCATTTTTTTCACATCCTACCAGTATTATATCATCTTGTTGTTGTAGAAGAAGGGTTTTTATTTAAAATCATTAAAATTTCTTTTAAACTGACTAAAACACTAGTAATCAATAAATGGTCGTTGTTATTTTCATAAGAAAAATATTAATGGCTGCTATGTCACAGCCAACTTTAATTTAAATAAACATTTTCACTAAAAATTTGTAAAACAGATTTTACTAAAAAAGCACAAAAGATAGGTATAGGCAACCTATAAACAATTTGAAAGAGTATTTTATTTGTCATCATGTGACGTAAAAAATACAGGGTGTTCCATTTAAAATATGAGAGATATGGCTATTTGATTTTCTGAAAAATTGAAATTATTTTTTGATCATCCTGTACAATATTTAATCTTGATTTGACCTACGTATGATATGGCAGACTGTTTCTAATCTTGTTACACATTTTAAAGTTTAAAGTGTTAAAGTAAAATCAATTTAATTTTACCTCTTCATTTTTCAAAAAATTAAATATCACAAAAACGAATAAAATTAGACACTTAGTACTATAAACAAACTTGAGTTATTTTTTAAAGTAGAATCCAAAACCATCATAAAATATAGGGTGTTCCATTTAAAAAAATATAACTTTGATATGTCACATTTTTTGAGACACCTTGTATAGACTAAAATAATTTTATACTGTGGTCTTATCCGACCTGTATATGTTCCAGTATTTACTTTTTAAAAACCCCATGGTTATCCAGCTACAGACCGTGTCGAATATGGTTGGCCACCCTGTATATCAAAAAAAAATTTTTTGTAAAAATAATTGCTTCACAAACATGCTAAAAATTGATGAATGTTAATTTAGCAAGTAAAAAATTCGGCAATAAATATTTTTGTAGCGACTACCTTAAATATTGAAATGGCAATTAAACATTTTTTATTACTTTTTCATACTTTTTAATAAACTAGTTTAAAAAATATATTTTTCCTTGTTTCTTTTGCAATTTTGAACCACTGTGAATATCATAGGACATTTTAATTATAGCTTTTAGCATTTCAGATAAAGCAAAAATTTGTATAGTCATTTATTGTTTTCGAAATGTCTTTTGAAGACGAACTATACCGGGTGTTTTTAAACAGTGGTGCCAAACTGTAATGGTAGTATCCTCTCATCAAAATAGGAAAAGAAATATATAAACATGGAACCGAAAAATTTTCGTTCTTTTGATACAGGGTATTAAATATAAATAAAATCGAAAACACTTATTTTTACAAAATTTGTTAGACCAGATATAAAGGTTATTTAATTATTTCTTGTTGATACATAATTGCTCATAAAAATAATAAAACCTCTTTTTAAATAAAAAGTGGCAATGGTTCTCTTATAGTTTAGAAATATACATTTAAGGATGTTCCTCGAAAAACACACTTTTCTTACGATTTTTTTAATTTGAATACACATACTGATAAGTGTGCTCTATACATAGGAGTTTTTTAATAGGCCTTACGGCACTAAACAAACGTTTAATTAAATATCAAACGCACTTTCCTTACGACTCTTAACAAAAACTGAGAATCAATATTCGAGTATATAACAAATTTGTTAAAAAAATACTCGGTACTCGTTTAGTTAGGTACTCTTCTTGTGAAGACGCCTCTAGAGACTTTAATTGTGGCACTATGTCCTTAAGTGACTTTTTTTTCTCTAAAACAAAACAAGATACGAAAAAGAATTTAGAGATATAAAAGCTGTATTTTTATTTGCTCAATCTATGGAAAGCACAAAAATTTCACAAATATTTTCACTGTCGATGACGTACGGGTTTTTTGTTAGAAATATTTGTTCAGGTGCTGCTTAAGACCCACTGGACTTTTAAATTAAATAAGGTTAGTGATAAGTTACCCCTTTAATGCCATAAATAACATTGCCAAATAAAAAACAAAGTTGGGTAAAGGATATTTAAGATATACGATGTTTTTACAAGATTTTTACTCTGTATCTTCAAAAGAGGAATTTGTGGAACGATATTTATATGATTGATACGATTTTTTCTATTTCGATGGGGAGATTCTACCCTTGCGATTTGGCACCACTGTTCAAAAATACCCTGTATATTAAAAATGTATTGCAGACCTGTAATGAAATCCCAACTCAAATACTACACTATAATAAAAAGATAAAAGCCTAATAAGTACCTTTGTATTTTCTACATCACTGCTACATTCCGGTTCTTTATTAGAACCACTTGAAGCGAGTGTGGTTAATAAAGAAGTTGCAGGCGAAGGACTTTTGCTACTATTAGTACATAAAGATCCCGTGCTACTTTGTAGATCGTTCTTACTCTTACTTAAACTCATTTCTGCCATACTATTGGTTAGTTGAACATTTGAATAATTTGGTGAACTAGTCTGGCAATAATGCAGATCTTCAAATCCATTTACTTCTGACGACGCCACACTTAACCTTTTTCCTACAAAAAAAGAAACAAACATATTAATGTATGACGGGTGCATGGGCGTAGCCGGGTTCCGGCAAAGAGGTTGGGGGGCAGCGGTCCCCGCCCCTAGCGTACAAGATAAATAATTTTTTGTTGATGTTAAAATTAAACGTAGATTTAAGGATTTCACAACGATAAAGATATTAAAAATTTACACTGTGTTTTCTAATTGCAGTAAAAAATTAAAGGCACATTTATGAGCCTATTACTAACTACTTGACCTAAAATTAGTCGTTAAAGCTTATTTAAAACATTACAATTTTGAAAGCATAAGTATTAAGATATGACAGGTGAGGTAGGTATGATATATAAAATTAAAGAAAGATAAAATATATCGATGGTGCCATTTAAAATTCACAAATAATATCAGTCATTTCCGGGTAAACTGGTAGTGGTGAAATAAATCAAGAAATGCACGTGTGCACTAGCGTACCGAGTCAAAAATGTTTATTTAAAAAGTAACTACTGTAAAGTAAGGGGCCCAATTACAATTTAACCCGGGTGTCTGTATCAATATTATAAGTTTTCCTTTGCCTGCCTCCCCTAAATAAATTCCTGGCTACGCCCATGCATGGGTGTCTTAAGCGAGATAAGAAGAATTTTGTATATCTCAAGATTGCAAAAAAAGAGAAAATCATATTGTATATTAAGTGAAACGAGCATCTAAGGCCGGCCGCATACATCCGATACGGTATTAAATAGGACGTCACAACGATGTCATGATTGATTGACTGTTTGTGACAATATCATAAATCAGTAAACCTGCAGGTAAGCGCGTCCTATAGAAGGATTAAAATGTAGGAGGTATGTGGTTAGCCTAAAAATAAATCAAAACACATGTTTGCAAAGTAATAACTGAAGACGTTATTGGATGAAGGCGTTATTCCCAAATTACTTGCTTTAAGTAATTTACATTTTAACATGTTTGAACGTAGATTTTTTAAAGAATTTTACATCACAAGCAGACAAAATATTTATTTTTATTTATAAAAAAATATTGCCATCTTTTAAGTGAAAATGGCTCAACTTATTGCAGTACAAGTATCAGAATAACTAAATGTCACATAACACCTTCATCCACTGACGTCTTCAAATGTCTTAGAAGGTTATTTATTAAACAGCTATTTAAAACTTACATCTTTCCTGCGATGTTGCCAAACATTATTTTATAGGTTTAAAACTTTGAAATAACAGTAGTAAATGTAAAATAACCTCGTTATGGTTCTAAAATAAATTAGTTGTTTACATTTAAAAAAGTTTAACAAACTTTGGTCAGTGGCCCATTCAACTTATAAGTTTATTATTTTGATTTTAAAGAAATGCATCAGAAAATCAATTAAAAAAGGACTATACCTTAAGAATAAATGTCCTTTATTTGTTTCTAAATTAAAGTGACCACATTTTCAATCATACAAAAATGGAAATAAAAAACGTGTAATAAAATTCACAAAATCAAAACAAAAGATTTAAAGAGATGGCTGACAGTGGCGGGTGTGTAATTTGACTAGTTGTGGGTTAGACATTTAAGGATCAAATATTTTAGTAATTCATAGTGGTCCGCTATTTTTGACTATATTTATTCAATTTATTATCAGTCAGGATCTTGGGATTTCAATATATTAAAGTATTTCCATAACACCCTGTATATAACTTTGTAAAAACAATATTTTAAGGTTCAAAGAAATGTTTTTACAAAATACTTTTATATAAAATGTATTCTGAAATACGGTTCATATGATACCGCATTTTTAGTAAGTAAATTAGCAAAAAGATATGCAAGAATAGGTGTAATAAGCTTGTGTGAAACGCTTTTTCAAAAGAAATAGTGACTATCCCATTATTATTGGTAAAAAAAACAGATACTAGAACAAAAATAAAAAAACTTATCGGGTCATTTGCTTCAAATCAAATCAAATCAAAATATGCTTTATTGTTTAAGAACTATTTCTTGTTAACAAAGCTGTAATAAATAAAAATGTAATAAAAAATCCAATATTGTAAAAATAAAAAACAAACAAAATCCATGTATATACCACAAATATACAAACAAAATGGTAAAAGTTATACTAATAGTCTTATGCAATAAATAAATAATTAAAAAGGAAAACGTGACTGAATGACATAAATTATATAATTGTCAGCTACAGAAAATTAGAATAAAACAAATCAATACAATACAATTTTTAAAACAACATGTTAAAATGTTAAAAATCACACAAATACTATAAATTATCATTCTTCATAAAAACAGTTTAAAAAGAAAAAAATATATACATCACATAAACATTATTTACAAAAAACAAGAAGGAAAAAAGTACATGTCACAATCTAAAATGACCCATGCGCCCAGTACTCTTCGACAGTATAAAAGGCCTGTGGGATTAAAAAGGCTTTAACCTTATTTCTAAAAGCTTTGTACTGTTTTATCTGTCGACCGTCAAGTGGCAAAGCATTAAACATTTTCTTGCTATCATAAAAGATGGACTTTTTTGTTAAAGCTGTTAAAGGAATTGGCAAATTAATGTTAAATCTACTGCGCGTGTTAATTAATGAAGTGGCATGAATTTGTTCTGAATACTTTTTGTGCATTAGACAAACAGACTCTAAAATAAACAAGCTCGCCAGGGTAAGAATTCCTTCGGACTTAATACCTAATTATAATACTGAATTCCATTTAAAAGTATTTGTATGTAATTATTACCAAAGTTGTTTCAGATTCAGCTAACCACCTTGAATCTTCTTTGGAATCCATTTGTTGTTGACGCAGCCTTTGTTCCAAAATGTGTTCACTGATAGCAGCTGGAGGCCTATATACAAATCCTTCGTTCAACTGATTTTCAGGCAATGTCGGAGTAGGCTAAAATTATAAGTTTAGAATTAGCCTACCAATTTTTAAAAATTAACTTTCTTGTATAGTTACTATTAGGTTGGATCTATGAAGGCCTCAATTGTATGTGTATATTTATTATTTATACTTATAAAAATTGTGATATTACTAGTTATTAATTATTATTATTAACCAGATAATCAATACACATTTTTTAAAAACATATATTGTAGCAAATTAAAAAAAATTGATTTTGTTTTATTTATTTTTTACCTAATTAAGATGTATCCTGATAATTTTACGGCAAGTCAACATAAAAATGCATTATACAAGGTTTCCCAAAGCGATTAAAAAAAGGTTTATTGTTGAACTCATTTTATCAAAAATAATAATAATAAATATATAAACATAACTTTTAAAAAGCACAGTGTCCAACATAAAGATTGTTAAACATAAGAAAAAAAATGTTTTAATAATATCTTAAATATATATTTAAGAGAGAGAATTTTTATAAATTTGGCAGTGATTTCTTTTTTTTTTAACAATATTTTTACTAATATTCGTTGGCGTACGGAATAAAGGTATTTACTTTAGCTTTTTGTAGTTGTTGCAAAACCTGTATTAGCAGAATAAAAATAATAAATTTATAAAATATATATATCATTATCGAATATGGGTTATTTAAGATAATAATAAAAAATCAACTTTCTTAATAGACCTATGTTTTTTATAACTTTATTTTTCGCAAATTAAGCTGGATAACATGCCCTTAATTTTGGCATAATTGGGAAACAATAATAATTATATTATGGGGTCTTATTTTACCTCATTTTTAATGTGGGGTTCAAACTATTGCGGAACGAGAACAATATGAAAAACCTCCCAGATCTAAATATTTAACCTATCTAGATATAATTTACTTTCCTAATAGTTCTAGTAATAGTATACAGACTATCCACATATAGGTTTTACCAAAGGACAAATGGATCATTATTGATAAAAATGTTTTCTTGTAAAAAAAATATTTACAAGGATTTCTTTTTGTATACAGAGTTCGCAAAAACTTCTAAAGCATGATTTTTCTACAAGAGCAAACTACCTTTATTTTTAATTTTTAGGTTAAATTTCATTTAGGAAATTTAGTATAAAATAAAGTTTGTAGCCGATAAAAGTGTTATTACAAAATTTTATTTAACTTCAGAATTCTGCCAAAAAACTTAATGTAATATTTGACAACGCTCTGATCATATTTGTTTACAGCTGGAAAGATGTATGAGTAGCCAATTATAAAATTATTGTTTGTTGTAAATTGGGAGGCTTTTTCGTTATTTTCTTATAAAATTTAAAATTATTGAATTTTAGTAACAACAAAAGCAGTTTCATAAAACTTTTTAATACTCCTGTGAAAGAAATAGTCATTGATAATGTCTGCATTTCAACCAAAAGATAATAGAAAATGATAGAGAATCAATCTCTAATCAGAGTGGCACAATTTGAACAACCTTTACGGGCCTACAAGTCATGCGCACAAAGAAAATTGGCAATATTCTGCATTGCGCATGACACAAAATCCCGCTGTGTTCAGTTGACTGCCGAGGTAGGTAAAGTTGGTAAAATATTGACAAGATAATATTAAACCACAAACAAAGTTATTAGATTGAAAGTGCGTAATGGCTATTTTTTTATCAAACAACTTAATATGTACTTATATTTCCTAGCAGAATCATGTTTTTACACAAAAATATTGCTATTCGGTGGCTTAACATATCACTAGCTGCAGGTGTGTGCCATTTTTCAATGGGTTTTTGTTTCTCTTCCCTCTTCTATTCTCATTGTTTTAACCGCTAATGCTACGCACTGGGTTAAATGTAAGAATATCTGGTACCCTGTGCCTATAGCTAAATTTCGACTAGAGTTGGCACCATAATGTTTTATAACCATGTTTGTGTGTTTTACAACTTATCCGACAAACTTTAAGTGCTAATTCTACAATAAAAATAAGAAAAAACCCTTATATAAACATATGTCCCAAACTTCTTAGTTTTAAAGTACAGGGTGTTAAAAAATATTGTTTTTTTATAATATGTAACTTTTATACCGATTAATACATTAAAAAAAAATTAGGGTACGCCTCCTATGAACCAGCAGACATTTTTTGGCATACAAGAAAAAAATTACCAGTGTCTTCCACGAAAAGTTTAAGGTAAATATGTTTTAATAAAAATAGTACGCCCCTGAATTTTTTAAATAAAAATGTTTTTTAAATTCCCATCTACTTTGGAACAAATTTGATCTCTTGTCTTTCCTTTATTTGATGCACGGTTTTCGCGTAAATAAATAGAAACCATTTCTCGGCATGACCAAATCCCTATCCAATTAAAGAATAAAAATAAGAAAGGTGATTTTTCACTGTAGAATTTGATGATTATCGATACCAAATTATCATGCCGAGAAATGGTTTTTATTTATTTACGCGAAAACCGTGCCTCAAATAAAAAAGTCAAAAATCAAATTTGTTTCAAACTAAATGAGAATTTAAAAAAATATATTTTTATTGAAGAAAAATGCAGTGGGGTAACATTTTTCAATTTAATTAAAGAAAAATACGTTAAACCTCTCATGATAGACACTGGTAATGTTTTTTTTTCTTTGTATGCAAAAATGTCTTTTGGGGCATCCCCCAAATTTTTGACACCCTGTAGTTCAAGAACTAAGACGTTTAGGACATGTTTAAATAAAGTTTTTTTCTTATTTTTTATTGTAGAATTAGCCCTTAAACTTTGTCGAATAGGTTTTAAGACTTGTATTGTAAATAGTAAATTAATAACAACCTAAAGAAAACGTTTATTATTTTAAAAAATATATTAATTAAAATTTTCCTCAAAATTTAAAAATAAGAAGAGTTTTACAGTATTACACTAAATTATGCTTTTAATGTTTTTGTGAACCGTATATACAAAATAACATTTTCTCTTCGTGAATCTGATTTTTATTTACAAACAAAAATGTGTAAATGACTTTTTTGGAAAAAATGTTTTTTTTATTCATTTGTCCTCTTGTAAACCCCATCCGCAGATAGTCTGTATATTAATTAAAATAAAAGTAGTTGGTTGATGCCACTTTAAGGCTACAAGAAAACAAAGACACATTGCTCATGCGACATAAGGTGACTATTTTACTTATATTAATTATAAAAGAATTAAACTCATCCACAAACTGGGTAAAATTAAAAAATGGTACTATCATGCTCTGCACCCAATCTTTTTATGATGTGTTAATGGGTTTACAAAAAATAATAAACGTGAGATTTATTCTTACTTACGATGATGCTCGTGACAAATATTTGTAATAAGCAAGTTATAGTTTCACCTATTTAAAAATTTAACTTTTATTTTAATTAATTTTAACAATTTTCTTGCAAGAAATATCTTAACATAAAAAACATTTAATAGACTGGAGCAATAAATGGCGCCCCTAAGTCCCAACTTATTGTTGTATTAAATAAAACATGACATGATTCCAGAAATCGACAATCGAAGTGAAACCTTTTAGTTAGTTTTGTTTTTATAATAATATGGAGCTTTTACCTAAAAAATGCCCTGAAATCAAAATTTAACTAAATAGAACTAAAAAGAATTAGGTATTAAAATCGGTGTTTGACAGTAATAGATATTTAAGCAGCTGGTAACGATCAAATATTTTTTCAAACATGTTTGTCAAATACAAAAATTTGATTGTATGCAGTTTTGTTTGATGTGCTTTTCAAACAAAAAAAAATCCAATGTTTGGTTGTTTTAAACTATCCAATTCGCATGATGGTCGCTTCCAAAATGGATTCCAACGCGTTGATTCACGAATCAAGAACTATCACAAACACATGTTAAATTTAAGTAAGGTGTTTTTTAGCAATGTTGAAATTTCAAGTCAACAAGAATACTATTAAAAATAAACTCTCACGTAAATGCAGAGCGATGGTGTGATTTGTTTAAACGTGTCATCAGTTTAATTCTTTTTTATTTATAAGCCTTCTATCGTCAGTTTTAGTATTCCAAAATAGAAAAATCACAATGGAAACCAAAATACATGCATAAGGTCAGAATTATTAAAAGAAAAGTATATTTTACTAAAATTAAGTAAATAATTATAAAACAAATAAAAATAAACCCACTTCTAACCAAAATAAACGTAAAAATAAAAAAAAATCAAAACACACCACAAAGCAAAATATATATTTAAATCCGTTAAAATTATCGCTTGTTTTTCGCTTTCAGCACCTGTAACTTAAATTGTCTTGATAAACAAGACACAAATAGATTAAACTAAAAAAATAAAATAAAAATATATATTAAAATCGCAAAAAATGCTGAGACCATTTAGCAAAATAGAAGAACATGTTATCAACTAAATATATTTTTAAGAAGCTACTCTGAACTAAACAGTCACTTTTTTGCTACAACTGAGCAATCTTAGAAAAATATACACGTGGTGCGCTCGATGCGTTAATTGAGTTTCTGTGAGTTCAACATAAACAGGTAGAAATTAGACCAAGAACACCTGCATGTAATATTCCTAATATGGTAGGGGAGCCCAAGAGGGGATTTCAAGATTTTCAACAGCGTGGCAGATTAATATACCGGAGGATACCTTGTGCCCGGTTAAGTACCTTCACCAGCCCAGTATACAGGGCCGATCATAAAAAACAAAAATATATCCATCAGAAATTGTCGAGAGCGTCAGATTAAGATAGAGTAAGTTAGTTACATACCAAACAGTGTATATACCACTAATCTGACAATTTGAGAGTGACATAACGGAAACAGAGGGCTACAAAAAAAACGCCAGATTAACATTCGAGCGTGTTTTTTTTTTATTTTAAAGAAAATATTTCAGGAATAACGAAAAATATATAATATTCTAGAGATGAAAGAACGGACAAAGGAAGTACCTTTCTGAGGACTTTTCCAGATGAACGCAGGAGACTAGCAATTGCCCTTCTGAAAATTAGTAGAGGAAAAATTGCATTGGATAATTTTTAAATGCAAAAGTCGTAAAAATGGTGTCACGTCAATTTTTCGCAGCAAATTCGACGCGTGACAATTCGACGCGGTCAATTCGACGTACGACAATTCGTCACATAAGACAATTCGTCGCATGGGACAATCCGTCGCATCTCAATTCGACGCAACAGAATTCGACGCTGACAATGAGAAATGTCGTTGTAATATTCAGTATAGTCTTTAATATTTGACATAAGGTTACATCCACGGTTTTATCTAGGGAATTCGTTAAAGTCACGAAAATTTTTAACAATCCCAACCTCTATTTTTGTGTCTGTATTGTATCTACGGATGCACATTACACTCCATGGCTCAATCCACGGATATCCGTGTAGTGAGACTACACTAAAAACCACAAGCACGTGTAATCAGAACTAACCAGAACTAACCTTTCTCTGTTGTGCGAGTAATTTCATTTGGTTTATGGTTAGTTCTGGTTCGTTAAATCTTTTTATTTTTTATTACCTAATAAAGTAAATTAAAAAATTGTAAGCCAGATGAGGCTATATACATATCCATGTCTCTATTATAGTCACGGATAAAACGACCTATTGTGGGCAAAAAATGAAATGATTATTATATTCTTTTAAAAATATATTGTTTTATGTCATTTGTTAATTTTTGCGACCAGTTGTGTCTGCGTCGTATTTGACTGCGACTAATTGCCGTCGGGCCATATTTGCCGCGTCGAACTATCGTAGATCCCGTAAAAATACCACATATCGCTTACAACGCGTCGGTGTGCAAGAGCAAGAAGCTTTTTGGCCAAGTATAATCAATACTGAAAAAATGGCTGATCTTTGGACAGAATTAAAAAGACATGGGGAAGACATCATTTCTCTTTTATATTTATGTTGTTTGTAGAAATTGTTTGTTACATTTATGACATCCATAAATCTTCATTAAAATATTATACATACAAAAAAGGATTTATCTTTTCTTTTTCATCACAAATTTTGTATAAAATCGTTGTTATTTCCTTAACCATAAAATGCCACTTTCAATCAATGAGTTTTACCTTTAAACAGACGATTTATTATTGTTCGAAAAAATCAGACAAATGTCTTTTAACATTAAAATTTTTTTTATATATCCAATTATAAGTTTGCCCAGATATTTAGAGCATTTTTACATCTCCCTCCAACTTCATCAAAGATTGTGATGATATATTAAATGTACCAGTTATATTTTTAAAACTAAACATATTCGAGAAACCTAAAGATCAAAAATAATTTTTTGTTTTTAACAAAAAAATAATCCCAATATTTTTAATCGCACCAATAATGTAGACTAGTTTTACAAATTATGAGAGAAAGTACAATTTTAGTAATTTAAGGTTGGCATAAAACAAACAGCAATTCAAATTTTCTAAAATCAAAACGTAAAAGCCATGTCGTGCGAATTCATGCAGTTCATTTAAAAGATTATCTTAAGACGTTAGGTGTCAGATATTTTCATAATATTGTAAAAAGCTTTTAAACTTATTGTTTTCTTGTTCTGCCTAAATCTGGAACGTTAACACAAAAAAAAGTTTTTTTGCAGGAATTTTTAAACCAATTTTCCTAACAACCTTCGTATTCAGTTGAAAAGAACTTCATACTAAAATAAGATAATCTTTGTTATAATCGAATTGATTGTTTTTGCACAATAAATTTTTAATACAACTTTTTGTTTTAATATTTTTTATTATATTAAAAGGGGTCAGTTTTGAATTTATCAATTAAATTTACTTAAATGGCGTATTTCAGTACATTTGTATTATAATATAAGGTGTCCGAAAAAGTCATGTCGTAAGTGATGAGACCAATAGAGTGAGCTAAAATAATGTTATTAATGCATAAAAAATGTTTTTATTGTTTTATCTACAAAAAAAGTATACTTTATTATTTTAATCGATATATTCTATTCTACATAAAATTAGATTTGAAAAACATACATACCAACAGCTTAGCATGTAATAAAAACCCCATTTATTTAATAAAATTAATTAAGAAATTAAATTAATAAAAATAGTGTTAATATGTACCATAGGCGCTTTTACACACTAAGCCGGTTTTGACGGACAGAGAGATAAAAAATTATACGAAGCCTTTGAGTTTGCCGACTTTTCCCGTTCTCTGCGTATGAAAGGTTTCATTTGAGTCCATACACTTCAATAGCGTTGGTCCGTCGCCCGTATTTCCGTCTTTCGCTAATATGAAAAAGCAGTGAAGTTCAAGGTAACAATAAATACCGCTTATAATGGTTTTGTCTTTTATTTATGATTTTTTTATAAAGCCGCGTACCATGCCGCTTAGGCCGCGAACAGCACCACATAGTGCGCACGTATGGTATGGACGGTGTTCACGTGTGTTTTAAGGGTTGCGCGAATAATTCGCTGGTGATTCAAATCTTGTCGATTTTTGGCGTCAAAGGAGCGCGGGATCAGGTTGCAGAAGTTTAAGCAGATTTTTTCCCAGCCTATATTAATTTTATGAGAATCCCAGCCGATAAAATCGTACTTTAATCGAATATCGTCAATGTTCCCACGTATCCAAATTTGAGTTTTAGGCAGCCGCGGGAGCCTCGACATTCATGAAATCAAATAAAACATAAAAATACCAAAATTATTTGCAAATATTGTTCCTGTTTAGAATGGTAACACATTTTTAATTCAATAAAAACAAGTTTTACTTCTTGTTGGGGCTACCGAAAGGATAACAACACTTTTAGAACCGAACATTTTTCTTTAACAGCCAAGAACTTTTTCCCTCAGACCTACCGCGTTACTCGCTAATTACGAACTGACCAAAACTATTTCTCGATTTTCGCTATTTGGCAAATTCTTCAGATTTGGCAATTTCTTGCATATTCCCTGAAACAATAGGTTTTATGAACTCCTAAAAACTTCAAATCTGCAGAATAGATACATTTTGTTTAATTTTTGTATATTCCGCGAAACAAAAGGTTTGGTGAACTCCCTAGATTGCTTAATTGCGGAATAAGTGAATTTGTTTAATTTAAAAGAATTTAATTATAAACAATTAATTTGCTAATTTAAAAAAATGATATAACTGAATGACCTTAAACGAGACAATTATAAATTATTTATTATATAAAACCGAAAATATTTATTCCTTAATATCATTTACGACATAACCTTTCCATTTTAACCTTTAATCTTGTGGGCGTCACATTTGAAAGTAACCTTAACTGGCATAAACACATTGTATCTATAGCCACGGCAGCTTCAAAAAAGCTTGGATTTCTCTTTCGAGCCAAAAAGTATTTTTCCCCTTCTAATTTATACACTTTATATGTGTCCCAAATCCGACCTCCCTTGGAATATTGTTCTCATATCTGGGGCATGGCGTCCCCCACAACCCTTAGCATTCTTGATTCTATTCAAAGAAGAGCTATTCGTCTCATTAATGATCCTTCACTTACGGAAAGGCTTCCTCTCTTGCACATCGTCGGGCTGTGGGGATTTATCGCTTTTTTATAGGTACTTCCATGGCTTCTGCTCTGAAGAATTGTCCAGTATAGTTCCTCCACTTACGGTTCCCAACAGAGAAACTCGTGGTTCCGCGCGTATGCATCCCTATACGGTCCAACTGGACAGGCCCCGAACTTCCCACTTTGTTCGTTCTTTTATCCCTAGAGTTTCTAGGTTGTGGAACCTGCTGCCCGCGGAGGTCTTTCCTTCCCCCAAATCTTCAAGTATTTAAGTCCCGTGTCAACAAACTCCCTCTTACCTCGCTTAAGACACCCACGGTACGTTAGTATTTAGGCTTTTAGCCTTCGTGGTTTGTCCAAAGATAAAAAAAAAAAAAAAAAAAAGACACCCTGTTTTTTTTGTTTTTTTTTGTTACCTTAAGTATTCCAAATCAGAAACTAACCTGCGTTTTGGTAAATATTAATGTTTTTCTGCACTACAAATGTCGCAACAATTTCTGCAAAAACACAAAATTATCTTAATAAAATGTTTACATGGCAGAGGTAAATTATTAATAGCAAATTATAATAAAGCCCAAGAGGCAAAATTATAGAAAACGCATTCCGAATCAACACTCATGCTACATATTCAAACCTGCAGTTTTTGTTCTAAATAATTTTCAACTGGACGATTTTGAAGAAAGAACTGCTGTTTATGGGCGCAGCTCTTTACGTTTGCTCCTCCAAAGTCATAAATACTCTCTTCAGACTTCTCTGACGTGTTATAACTATTATTAATTTCATACATTACTGGATCAGGATGATAACTAGGAAGAGATTCGAAATCGCGATTATAAAAACTACGCTCTATAGAAGAGTTTGGTAAAGAAGTATCAATACTTCTTTCTAACGAATTAAATTTTGGTGACGATTTGTTCATTCTTCGTTCTAATGATCCTTGTTTAGGACTAAAAATGCCGGATTTATCCAAACTACTATGAGAACTATAAACTAACTGTGAATTTCTTTCAAGAGAATTTTGCTTTGAAAATAGTGTTTCGTTTGATTTTCTTTCTAGAGAACTGTTTTTAGAAGTAGAAGCATCATTACTTTCTCGTGATGGTGTTCTTTCTATTATATTTTTTATTTCAGCAGAAGTGGGCTCTGGAACTTCGGGATCTAATTTTTAAGATTTTCTATAGGAATAGGACATGTTTTAAGGATAGGTTCAGGAATGTCAGCGTTCTTTTCAAAATCTACAGCTACCGTATTAAATACTGATGCTGGTACTGTGTACATTGCAGGTGTAATTCCCCTGTTTTCATTTTCCTTCATTAGATGTGCCAAAACTTCGGGATTTTGCGCGACTATGTAGGTCTGGGGAACTGAATTTGACATATCCAGTGATGCAAGTGAAGAAGAATCCAAGGCTGTAAAATATTAGCATAATTTAGATTTGTATTATTGCTTAAAGAAAAGCGAAAATGCGGTTATATTGCATGCCATTTTTTTACGTGTATGGGGTAAGAGGTAATGTCCTTAAGTGAATAGTGAATGTCATGATATCTTAAAAGAATTTATCTGGTACAAGTAAGGAAATACCTCATATTACTAAAAAGACCAGAGTATAATGTAAGTTGATACAACAAGATATTTAATAAGCTACCAATGTGGATTAAAAGAAATTTAAAAACTTTACAGCAGAGTGGTAACCGAGAAATATTATAAAAAAATAAAAGTTTTTTTTTTAAACTTTAAGACGTTTAGGACATAGGTTCACATAAAGTTTGTTTTTTTCTGAAAATGAACCAAGAAATTGCCTTACTTATATTTTACCCTACTTTTTAAACATCCGGTATACCGAGTGTTTCTCAAAGGTGGTTTCCCCCTTTCTATTTCAATCTATTTTTTTCCATTACTTCCGGTTTAACTGAAAATGATTGCTACAAGGAAATAGATCAACCAATCCATATTAATGTTAAAAACCAATTTTCTATTTCTATCTTAAAAAATAAAATGTATAGGGGAAACCACCTTCAACAAAAAAAACACAAACAGAAATATGTATAATGTACCTTGCAATGGGTGCCTAAGCGGTTTGGGTGGAGGACAAGGATCATCAGTTGGGCCCCATGACATAGCCGCTACTCTTCTAGTTTCTCGCCGTAAAGTATCTTGTTGTGTCCTTCTTTCCTCCAATAAAATTTCTTGAAGGATTTCCTTAATATCTTTAAAACTTGGCCTTTTGCTCGGTTCATATGACCAACACTGGGACATTAAAGAGTAAAGCCTAGGTGGACAATTTGGAGGCAACGCTAACCTCTCCCCGTTTTCAATTTTTCCAATAACGTCATTATTTTTTACTCCTTGAAAGGGTTTAACTCCTAACATGAGGATTTCCCAAATACAAACACCTGAAATTAGTTTTAATTATTAAAACAAGTATAGTTCAATAATGTATTTATTTAGGTATGGACAGATCTTATTTATTTATATACAGTGGCGGCAAACTAATTGGAAACGATACTTAAAAAATAATTTAATAATTTTTATTTCAATGATACTTTTATTGTACTTTAACTTTTTTATTTTTATAAATAATCAAACATCTACAAACATTGAAATAAAATTTGAAATTTCTCGTATACATTTCTGTATAAAAATTATTAAATTGTTTTTAAGTATCGTTTCCAATTAGTCTGCCGCCACTGTATATGGGTACACGCCAATTCAGAATTAAAAACCAAAAAGTCCAAAAAATTTTTAAAATTAGTAACTATAACACCAAAAGTCGACGTTTCGGCGACAAGTCTGCCACCATTGTCAAGATAAAATTAAATAAAAATAAAAATTTAAATAAATAACTATTATTTAGGTTTTAAAATTATAAAATTTTAGCTTTATGTTTAAGAGATTCTGAAAGTCGTTTGACATTAAATGTATGTTTAATGGCCATCCCTATATTTTTAAATAGGTACTTATGATAGTTATTAAAATACAGGGTGGGCCGAAAGTCACTTTTAACTAAATATTTTTATTTATTTTTTCAACTGGCATTACAAACTACACTTGTTGGAGATCTTTTTGCCTACACATGAAAAACGATATCCTTTAAGTCGCCCCCGTTTTCTTTTTCACAAAGGCAAGCCCTTTCCATGGGATTTCCAACGTGGATCTGTCCAGTTTTTGAATTTCCCGCCAAATATTATCTTTTAGTTCACGAATAGTTCGGGGCTTGGTAACATATACCCGATCCTTTGAATAATCCCACAAAAAAATTTACCACAGCCCTATTTATAAAATCGAAAAAAATATACTAATACATTAGTACTGTCATGTACAATTAAAAAATAAAAATTGACATTACAACACTCAAAAATTTTAAAACCTTCTTTTTTTTAATTGGACTTAGCCTTGACCTATTCTTTCGTTTAAATATTATCTCTAATAACGTGGATGATATCCTTGTTTGCTTTACCGGAACTGATGAAGAGTTACAACTTACATTAAACCACCTAAATTCCATTCATCCAAAAATAAAATTTACAGTAGAAAAAGAAGAAAATAACTGTATTAATTTCTTAGATATAAGCATAACAAAATTTGATAATAAATTGAAATTTGATATTTATAGAAAACCCACATTTTCAGATACAACCATTCCTAGTAACTCTAATCACCCAAATAGCCACAAATTTTCAGCATATAGATCTATGGTTCACCGAGCCTTTGCCATCCCACTAGAACAAGACAAATTAAACAAAGAACTAAATACCATCAGATCGATTGCCATAAATAACGGCTACAAAATTAAACACATTAATAACCTAATTAACAAAAAACAGAAATTAAATACCATAAGTAAAATATACCCAAAAATAAAAGCATCCGACTCGGACAAAAATACACAACCCTTACATATTTTGGACCTATATCTGACAAAATAGCAAATATTTTAAGTAAAAATAATATGAAAATAGCATTTAAACCATCGCAGAAATTATCCAACCACCTTTTTAACGTAAAAGACAAGATTAATAAACATAAAAAATCTGGAGTTTATAAGCTAGAATGTTCAGAGTGCAATAGTTGCTACATAGGACAAACAGGCCGAAGCTTCGAAAAAAGATTTAAAGAACACTACGCATCATTTAGATTAGGCAAAAGAAATTCAAATTTTTCAAACCATTTTCTAGACTCTGGTCATTCTTTCCCTAATATAGATAGTATAAAAATTTTACACTTAGAACAAAAAAGTAAAAAATTAGATATATTAGAGAACATAGAAATCACAGAATTCTTTCCCTAATATAGATAGTATAAAAATTTTACACTTAGAACAAAAAAGTAAAAAATTAGATATATTAGAGAACATAAAAATTTATAAACACAATAAAAATAGTAATGTAAATCTTCTTAATCTGCAAACAGACATAAAAAATTCCCAACTATTTAATATTTTCGACTAACTGTAAAAGTTTATTATAGCAGTATACTTGTAACAATAGAGATAGGACCTAACAATTGTAAAGGATAAACCAGATGTTAAATTTACGGTATAAGGTATAAATTTATGCACTTTTTTGTAATTCATTCACTTTTAAAAAGTCGTTTGAAAATGACATAGTATGTCGAAACTGCAGTAACGCAAAAAGCAATATAAAATATGTGACAAAATAACAAAGTAAAATTTGTGTTTTTATTACATTCTACGTAATATAAAACAGTTTTTAACAGATGGGTGTAGGTCGCTTCCTATTTGGATCTTAGACTATTACGAATTCAGTTGTTTTCTATTACTTTCGGTTTAGCCGGAAACGATCCTAAAATTGTTATTTTAAATTGGAGACCCAGTGTATTTTTAGTAATTTGAATAGAAAATGAGATTCCAGGTACAATGATCCCGCCTTTGTAACTTTTTGAAATATAACCACTCTTAATATTTTTAATTTAAAGTATCATTCATGCGATAAAACGTTAAATTTTAGTCCCAGGAGTTACAGAAAAAAATGTCACAATTTATTTATTTTTCCGTGACTACTATCAAAATTTACCATTTTATCGCATTTATGGATGGCATTTTTTCATTTCATGTAAAAAAGTAGCAAATGCAGCGTCACTGTACTCTGAATGTGATTTTCTTTCATATTGGTAAATATATACTGAATCTCTCAAAAAAAGAGTGTGTAGATCGTTCAGTCATAGAAAAAAACTGAATTAGTGAAATAATGGGCATTTATGTGGTATACCTATGGGGGAATTTTAATTTAATATTTTACAAAATAAAGAACTTGTAAGGATGAGTCATCGGCTAAAGACACTTGTGAAGTGAGTTTCCTTAGAACACCCTGAGTCGAAAAAACTAAAAAATTTAAAAGAAAACTTAAATGCCTTTAAGAAAAGGTTTTACTGGACCGCCTTTCTTAATGAAACATTTTTGACGTTTGTGTTGGTGAGGAGTGGGGATTGCCTGAACAAGTAAATTTTGACATAAAATTTGTCCCCCTAAAAAAAGTGTGCAAATCACGGAATTATACGGATGGTTCGTTTAATTAGAATGTACTATACCGGTTGAGCTAAATTAAATAACACAAGCGTGACTCTTGTTTTGTTATTCTGTTACTGGCCGGTATACCAAAACTGCTTGCTCATATAGTATAAACATGAATGCTTATAGAAAAATAAATTCAACACTAGTTTTAAGTTTGAAGCCTAATAGTTTGGTTTTGGAACATCAAAACCTTATTAGCATTAATTATTATCAAAACAAAATAAGTTAATGAACTTGGGAAAGTATCAACAAATTCTAGAAAAACCAATGATAGTTTATTTGTAAAGGAACAAAATTAATAATATATAATATTTTTAAAAAGTAAAAAGCTTTTTTGTTCAATTTTTTTGTCAGACACTGTTTTATAAATTCCTTAAGTATAAATTCTTACCAAACATCCATACATCACTTGCGGTTGTAAACCTTCGAAAATTAATGCTTTCAGGACTCATCCATTTTATTGGTAATTTTCCTTTGGATGCTCTGTAATAACTTTGGTCTTGCCCCATCCATCTGGATAATCCAAAATCTGCAAGCTTTACGCATGTATCAGTACTTACTAAAACGTTTCTTGCTGCAATGTCTCTATGTACATATTTCTTTGATTCTAAATAACTTAAAGCAGTCGATAATTGAAATGCGTAAGTTAATAATATGGCCAAGTCTAATCGAGACTTGTTATTCTGAAGATATGCTCTTAATTCTCCTAATTTTGCTAATTCCATTATAATCCAAACTGGAGAATCCGAACAAACCCCAATTAATTTTATTATGTGTGAATGTTCAAATTTCTGCATTATATCTGAAATATAAAACTAGACATTTTAATTCCACACTTGCTTAAGGTTTTCAATTTAAAAAAAAATGTTTTTTTTTAATGAAAAATTTCTTTAAATGTATAATGTAATAACACGTATTCCTAGCTTTTAACTAGTTGCCAAAATTATATAAAATTTTACACCCTACATTGGAACCCTTATGGTATCCCATTTTATCCAACTAAGCATATTTAAAGTTAAGTGAAAATATTTTTTTTACTAATTAACAATAGGTATATTTTTTAAAACCGAATAAAAAATGGAAGAGTATATAATTTAGAGTAGGTAGGTAAAGTTGTTGGAAAAATCTTTTTAAAAGTAGAAAAATCATAATAAAACAAAACATTTAGTTTTACAAATACTTTTAAACTAATATTTATCGATTATGTTTTATGAACAAACTAAAATTTTTTCACAGCTTCCTTTACCGTAAAATTTCATAATAATTGCAAATAGTGTGGAGTCACCCAGTTTGATCCGCCTTTCCCGTTTTGTCCGACTCTCCCCTATAACTCAAAAATGAGTTTTTGGCTTAGTTTTCTTTTGGAGGAACGATGTACAGAGTATTTCAAAATTCACTACAAATACTTTAAAGGTGACTTATTGAGTTTAAAATAAGACTTTTGTCCATCTAATCAAACAGTGGCTACATTTTGCATCAAATCCAACAAACATTGAACATCCCTGTTACCTACTAAGCTACACTGGGATAACATAGTAGGTTGTGACTGAGTAATTTACAATGGATGCTGTTCTCAAAAATACTTCCTTAAAATATCTTTACTAAATTTTAAATCACCCATTTGTTTTAATAACAGGAATGTAAAGATAAAACTAATATTTTTTTGGCTTTTTTCTATTTATGAATACTCAAAGTTGGTATTGGAATACTATAGTATTCAAATATTTTTACCTTGCTGTACGAATCCTCAGTATTCGACTCAACTCTATTTTAGTACAACTAACTATCACTGAATACTTACATGCTTCCTCGAGAAACTTTTCAGTTGTAGCAATATCTGCATCTCCTTTACAAGTTTTTACAGCTACTGGGATAACATTACCATCTTTTGTTTTTACAGTTCCTTTATGAACATCACCAAACTGACCTTCTCCTAATATTTCTCCCAGCTCTATTTGTGTACGGCTTAATTCGTAATTTTTTACTGCAATATATCATAAAATTATTTAATTAAATGACACACGCAGAAGACTTTACCTAATAGGCATAGTTATTAAAAATTAATAATATAACTAATAACTTATTTCATTAGGTCTACCCGGTGGTGCAGTGGACAGAGCTTTAAACTTTGAAGCCAGAGGTCGCCGGTTCGATTCCCAGCGGGGAAGACATATTTAGACAGTAGCTATTTAAAAATAACGACCGTGGTGGCACTACTGCGTTGTCTAAAAGGTGCTGTGAAATGCATAACTGCATGTTTCAGTGCTCGGACAACGTTGACGGAACAGGGGGAACGATGGGTTAAACATCTAATAACCCGACACCCACGGTACTCTCGTATTTAGGCATATGCCTTCGTAGGATGTCAAAAAGATAAAAAAATAAAATATATTAATTTGTGCACTCTAAAAAGTAAGGCAGTTATTGGTTGATACAATGGAAGGTGGTAGGCCAGGACCGGCAGGAATGGAAGGCAATAGTGAACGAAGCAAAAACTCATGAAGAGTAGTAAAGCCATTGATGATGATGATATTGGTTAGTTTTAAATGGAAAAGTGCTAGACTTTTAAAAACTTGTAGTCATACTAATAACTAATAGGGCGATAGGTAACAAATCGTCATACAAAATATCGTTATTAATAAATTAAAAATTCCAATAAAAAGTACAATGTCCTTACCTGCGGGTACCGAATAATCACCTTCATCCACAATTTCAGCATAATCTTCCGAAATCATTAGTTCAGAGACGTTAGTTTGTCCACTATTCTTACTATCACTGTTAAATATTTTTGCTCGATGCATATCTGAAACAATGGTATTACTTTTAAGATATTCATTGCGCATTTTAAAAAATAATGAACTCATATGAAAAAATTATAATCATATGAAATGTGGACCTCAATAAAGGGGTTGCTAAAAGTAACTGTCTCATATTTTTACTTTTTTTTACAAACAAACTGTCAAACATAAGAAATATATCAGTCAAACATAAGAAATATATCAGTCAAACATAAGAAATATATCATTTTTTTAATAAGTTTAATGTTTATACTTTTGCGTTTTAGTTTTACTAAATTAATTATACTAAAAAATATTTAACTTTAACTTTACCTTTATCAACTTTTTTCCTCCCAAAAATTTGTTAAAGCATGTCTATTACTCTCATATCTAATAAAAGCATAACAACTGTGGCAAAAAATATGTTGACCAAATTTTAATTTATTTGTATTACCACAATAGAAAATTTCATGTTTTTTTTTTGCATGGAGTTATAGGGAATAGACTCTCTCTTTTATAGTTTAATGGCACAATCAGATCCACTCTAACTTGATTGGTTTAGAAGATACAGGGTGATTCTCAAAATTCTTCAATTTTTATTATGTCTTGAAACAAACTTTAAATACTAATGTTTTATAACTTTTTACGTAAAATCCATTGGCGTAGCTAAAATAAATATGCGTTTTTACTTTTGATAACCCAAAATTGCATTTTTCTTGCGATTACAACAAAATATTACGCATTGTTCTAAACAGTGAAATTAACAAAAAAATAGTTGGCCATGAATTAAATCAATATTTATTTATTTTTTAAAGTATGTATATAAAAAAACGCAATTTACCAAGAATACTAAAACATTTATTAATCAAAACACTAACCAGAACTAACCACAGAAGATAGGTTCATTTATAATGGAAACAAAAGTCCTAAATATTTTATTGCGCTGTTGTTTAATCACAAAATTATCTTAAATGCTTTTCATTCTGCTCGATGCATTTTAGGACTCAGCTTGTAAATATTTGGTTTTAAATTTATTTAAAGGTTTTCCAAATATTTACATCTATATCACCATTTGTTTGATTACAAGCTAAGTCCAGAGTTCATTGAACAGAATGGGAAGTATTTAAGCACATTTTGTCACAAGTTAATCACTAGCGCAAAAAAGTATTAACTTAAGACTTAAGATTTAATTGCTATTATAAATAAATACTTTTTCGGTCATTGTTATTGTTTTGGTTAATAAATGTTTTAATTATCTTTTTTATTGGGTTTTTTTATATGCATACCATTTAAAAAATAAATGAATATAGATTCAATCCATGGCAAACTATATTTTTTTTTAGTTTCGCTGTTTAGAACAATGCCAAATATTAAGGGTTATATATTGTTGTAATTGCCAGAAAAAATGTAATTTTTTGAGATACTCAGAAATAGGATGTACCATTTAAAAAATGCAAGTTTGGGTTATGTCTCAAAATTTAAAATATACTAGGTACATATTTACTTTAGCTACGCCACTGGATTCTATGTAAGAAGTCATAAAACGTATTTAAAGGATTTATTTTTATTGTTGTAAAACAATTTAAAAATAAATTTCTTATCTTCCAGTACATATTACCTAACGTTAAACAAAAGTTATTAAAAGAATCAAATTTATGTACCTTTTCTAGTCCAAATTGATGCCTCATTTCCAGAATGTAATCTGCAATATCCATCTATCAGATCAGCCAAACTTTCAGCAATAACCGCACTAGAACAAGTAAAATAAATGACTTCCTGCGTTGAAGCGATTTTAAGCTGCAGTCTAACTTTAGCATTTTCCTCACAGTCTTCTGTTTGAATTGCTTGTATATGTTTAAAATCTATTTTCTTTGCTGATGACGCTTGTATTCCAATCTCTGGACCTATAACCAATTCTACCGGCACGGTAAAACTCGTACCATAGTCTACTTCAAACCTTTCTTGGTCAAAATTAGTATGAAATTTTAAAATTTCCAAATACTGATTCATAAATTCAAATTCACTATAGTTGCCATATTTTTAAAATGGGCTTGAATACTTTTCTTTAAAATCTTAGGCTTAATTTTTTCTAACATACTGCTTGGTATAAACTTCTGCAAGCCAACCTCTCTTTCCAAATATTCAAACGTTGATTTTTTATCTAAACCACTGGGAGACATATCTTTTAAATATTTACGTATTTCTAAACAACACAACTGCACAGCCACCTCCTGATCAACCTTTTTATACAGTTCAGTATGATAATCATTTCTTACCTAAAAAAATAAACAGGGTGTCTCTAAAAGGTCTGTACAAAATTCTTCCGCAAAATTCTTAGACCAAAATACAACGATCTAACACAATTTCTCTTAGTCGAAAAGTTGATCATTTTCAAGATACAGGGTGTCAAAGTTCTTATTTTGTTTTAGTTATCTTTAAACATTTTAATTATTATGAGCCACGTTCCCACCAAATTCAGTATTAGAAGGATTTTTAGAGTGGGGAATCGAAATATGCTAATGTGTATATCATAAAATGTAGAGGCCACCTGCAGTCCTTTGGTTAGGTTCAAAGTGTCACAACTATTTTTGCCTCGGTCGGTATATTATAATTTTAATATAGAATTGTCATTTTTCCATATTTTTGGCACAAAAAAGTTATACTTAATAAATATTTCTACGAGCAACCGTTCTTAAGATATTTTAGATTAAATATGGGAGAAAAAAATTATTATCATAATATTATCTACAAGAATCACAATATACCGAGACAAAAAAAATACACTTTGAACAAAAACAAATGACTGCAGGTGGCTCCTTCTACATTCAAAAGAAAAACGAGTAGATTTTGATTCCCTACAATAAGAAAAACCCATACACCGAAGTTCGCAAAAAAAAATCAATAATAAGTAAATTATTTAAAATTGACTAAATTAAAATACAAACTTTGACACCCTGTATCTCGCAAACGATTAACTTTTCGACAAAGATAAATTGCGTTAGATCGTCGTATTTTGGCCCAAGGAGTCTATGGTAGCATTTTTAGAGACGTTTTAGAGACATCCTGTATAACAAAAATATTTAAACACCCCATTAAACAGTGACCAGGCTCATAGCCATGCGCACCAAAAGTACCAAATTTTTGTAAAAAGATTCGTTTTAAATCCCTTTTATTTATTATTTTCGAAAATTGCAAGCTCTTACATTAAAACACCAAAACTTGCATTTGTAGCAAAACGCCCGCGAAATAATTTAAAACTCCGCATGCCGAGTGACGTTGCTGGGCGATGCCTACCTCACAAATATATAAGCTACAACATCCCTTTCCTATTGCTTTTTCCTTTGTTGGCATATTTTTATTAACATAACGCTTTTTACATATGCACTGCCAACATTGTCGAGTTGTTTGAACTCGCAAATTGTGGAATCAATGATATTAAAGTTTAAAATATATTTGTAAAAAAAACTATGGAAAATATTGTTAAAATTTAAGTTTAGGCTGTTTCTAGTTGCCAACATATTCAACTATCATTTAAAATAGTTTTTTAACATTGCAAAATTTTGTATAAGTGCCTATTGGTGAATGAAATAAACTTTACGTTTTTTTAATATATTTTTTTAATCTGAAGTAAAAAGTCTTTACATATTTTGTAACACACAAAACAGTGATTTAATTTTAAATACATCTTATTGTGTACGAGGCAGGTGCAAATTAACAAATGTAGAACCAAAGAAAACTTCAAGGTATTTTGCAGTTACAGAAAAATTATATATATAATAATTTGGCAAACTGTTCAAAATTTTAAATAACGCCATAATTTAAAGACAGAACCTTTTATTAAAAAAAAATATATTTTCCAACGATCGGACATAACTCTTTTAAATAAGGAATAAAAGGCGTTTTTTAGACTTGTCATATTATATTTAAAAATACACTACCTTTGAACTTTTAAGAATCTCCAGTCATCTTGAAGCAAATATTGTTTTAAATAAAAAAATTTAAATAATATTTATTAACGTTTGTCTTTGTAAAATGTTGTTATTGTTAAATAATTTTTAATTTTTTGATCACTTAGAAAACAAAATGTAAAATTTGGCTTATTTGGATCAATTAGCTTTAAAAAGTGGCTTTAGATAAATGCTTCACATGGCTTTAATTTTATCAAAAATATCTTTTTTCTTCAACAATTAAAGAATGAGAATACATGTTCATAAGTTTAAAAACAAAACTTTTGGGATGAATCTGACCACAAAACGAAAAAGATATTTCTTTAAATGTCTTTCTTTTCTTTCCAGACAAGCAATGGTTCTTGTATTCCTCTTTTAAAAATATTTCTTGAAAATTTACCCTTAAGTGGTTGAACGCCTTGTTATCATATTAACTTATTTTCGTAATCTCTTTTTTTAACGAGCCCAATGTAATGTAATTATGTCTTACCTGATCATAATAAAAATGAAATGTAACCTTATCTTTATCAAAGAGATTTTTCAGACTTGTTGGTAGATACCTAATTCTAAGATCATAGCGCCACTCAGCATGGGGATGTTTCTGTAAATATTTTTCATACACCTGTTGCATTGTTAAATCCTTATGTAACCAGTTAACCTAAAAAAAATGTAGGATTAGGATGATAAGCCTAATATAATTATATTATAAAATAAGATTTCAAGATTAAAACATTTTTGAATTAAATCTTAATAATAAAGTTTTTAAAAATACAAAAATTAATTTAAACAGAATTCCTGTAACTAATTTAACTGTTTTGGTAGGTTCCTTGTTAAAGTAGAGCTAGTCCTGTATCATATTGGAAATGCACCCTATTAGCTTATTGTGCTTCCCTTTATTGTTATAGAAGTCGGATTTATTTAAAACGTCCAGTTAATTCTACCAAGATAATATTTCTACGAAGCAGTTTACTTAAAAAAGGGTTTCTGAATAGTATATCGCCGCTGGCCTGACAATACTGCCCCTGCGATTTCAAACATTTCTTGTAGAAGAACATAATATTCGTTTTTTTACCCAGTCCAATTAGCAATACCATTTATAGAAATGTGATTTTTTAGTATTAGTTGTATTTTTTTGCCATATTGCCAGCGCACCCGCGATGTCTTTTGTTTCATCCTCCTGCGCATGACTTAGACCAGGTAATGTATTCTAAAAATTATTTAGATGCTATTTTGAGTTGACTTATTCATGCATGCTTTCATAACCTGTATTTATAGTTAGGGAACTAGCTCTGGGTGGTAATTTTTTTTTATGGCCTGCTCTGGTCTTGCCAGTTTATCTGCTCTCTTATTGCCTATTATCCTCTAGTCTCTTGTTGTTACTGATGTCAGAGTATTTTAGGTAATTTAGACCAGCAAGACTGTCTAAAAGAATACATATACTTTCGCTGTGGTATCCCTTTATCATATTCCCTTAACCCCACATGTAGATGACATAGTTATTCGCCTAATAAACTGTGGCTTGTGTTCTTAATGAAACGTTCTAACAATAGGTCACTCTGTGCATTGATCTAAATACGCTATCACTTGTTCATATGTCATTATCGCAGCTGACTTTAATTACACAGTTTATTAGGGAACTGACATCTAGTACAGGAAATTAGGTTTAAAAAAATGGTAAAACCTGTCAATCCTTTGGTTCAGCATGAATTGACTTAAAATTTTAACAGAAGATAGACAATAGCCCAAGGATCACTAATACAAAAATTTCCAGATGAAAATGCTTCATTTCCTGTACTAATCTGGATTTTTGCTAATTTTTATTTAAATACTCTATATGGCTAATTTGGGACTTTCTTTATATATTTATTATTGAACCTTAAGAATAGTTATGGTCATTTGCCCTCAAAAATAGAAATAAAAAAATTATAAAAATAACTTACTTTCCTAGGGGTACAACTAACACTTTTATATTAAAAGGATGCCGTAGCAAGTTAAATTGAGCTAAAACGCGATTCGCTGCCTTTTTTAAATATTTGTTTTGGAAAAAGTTGTATATAGAAAAGTGTCTTAAAATGATCCAAAGATTATAGGAATGTTAATTGATTTTTGTAAATAATAATAATTACCACATGAAATTTCCCAAAATTACAAAACCGTAAAAATAACCAACTTTCCGATAATCTTTGGATCATTTTAAGAAACTTTTCTATATACAACTTTTCTCTCATATAAATATTTAAATAACGGCAGCGAATCGCGTTTTAGCTAAATTTAACGTGCTACGGCATCCTCTTAACTGATAATTTATAATATATTACTTACCTCTGTTGAGGGGGGTCTAGTAAGACGCATGGCATATAATCCTTTGTAATATCTATCTCCTGTCGATAATCGTTCGGTAACCGTTGATATAATCCCCTTAATATCAATACTATCCCCATATCGCACAACATTAAATCCGCCATTTGGAAGGTGAACCTGTAAAGAATAAAACAACTTATACAGGTTAAAACAGCAAAGACTTATTGTCGAGCTTATTGTCGTTAATTTTTGTTGATCTTTGATCTTTACATTAAACTCCATCTATAATCCGCTAAATATAAGTATTTCTTTAAAAGTCGTGTCGTACTAACGCCTTGATTTAGTACATAATTTTTAAATTCATCAACTTTTAAAAAAATGTTAGTTTCGGTAAATTTTTGCGATTATTTTAAAATTAATATCTTTGTAAAAAAATACTCTTAAAACAGCCCAGAAAACCACAGTTATTAATCATGTCTTCATTATATTACCTTAGAGCCTTTTGATATAAAACGGAATCTCTATTTCTCTTTAGGGGTCCATATTATAACAAAACCTTTTAGATAATTAATGGGTAAACAAAAAAAAGGATTTAAAAACAAACAGTAACGTTCTTTACTGGTGAAAAATGCACTATAAGACACAAATTTTCACTTGTAATACCACTAGTGCATAATTTATTTTAAAAAATTTTTCAAAGCCAAAAATGTTTTGAAAATTTTCTTAAAATATTTGCTGGCCAAGAAAACAGTTTCTGGAATAATTTAAGGACGTGTGGTATTCTGTAAGAAAATTATACACCATACTGGTTTTAAATATATTTTTTTAATTTTATGTTCGTGTCTTTGACATGAGCTTTAAAAATGTAACATAAAATAAATATTTTCTATTTTATCAATTGTAATTGCAAATTTATACAATTTTAAACTTTTATATTGTTTATTCTTTAATATAGGTAATATTAAATTGATATTACTACAGTTGGTAAAACAATCATATTTTAATTTTTTAGACTAAGACCTAGCTTTTGTTTGCTCTCTAATTACTTCTGCTACTTCAATCCTAAGATATTATTTTACTATCGTAGTTGTATACTAATGTCATTTAGGGACTTAAAGCCGTACAATCTTTTATATTATGGTACTCTAAGATACTACAAGTGGTAGAAAATAACATTTTCTTTAGTTATATATGTAAATGACAGGCATGACGTAAAACAAAATACAATGATTATGTCAAAAAATGTCCACTATCCAAAAATATTTAAATTGTCATAGTAACGCAATTAAAATTACATATTTGATTGGTCAAAAAATAGTGGTGTGGAATTTTCGTATTTATTTTTATAAATAAATTTTAAAATTTTAAGAATCCATGACAGCATACAAAAAACAGAAAAAAAAACATTGGGGTATTTTTATGTGTAAACAGGTAAGTAATATATTTACCGTCCTAAGCCATGCCTCCTGAGTTAAGCAGTGAAGTGCGCGCCCATAACTTGGATGGGTGACCGGCGTTGTCGATTTTAGGCAACGGCACGCGGTGTTCTGCTCGGGGGTGAACGAACGGACCGAGCAGCAACCATCCAAGTTATGGAATGAATGGTGTGTGAATGGGAAGGAGTACAGGGTCAAGGTACAATAAGCCTTTAGGCTGCAGTGCACCACCTAGGGGGACGGTCGTCGGACCTGGGTGGGATGACCCCGAAAGGGCGAAAGAAAAAAAGCCATGCGAGTACGACAAAAACAGAAGCTTGCGATGTTGCCTAATTCATAAATTTTTCTCGTTATCGGATATTTTACTTCCTTCCCTTTCTCCAGCGCTGACGTTCCTCGCTTTGACCAATGGCGGACACGCTTGTATAGCTTGCTGTTCACTAGCATGTAATGACGTATAAACTACGTTACTGCTAAACTGATTTTAGTACAATTTTTAAGTAAATAATAACTTTCAACCATTAATTCTATACATAACTAATTTTTTTTTCATAATTTTTAAAACTGTAGCTTATACCGGTACAGGCATGCTTCCAATGAGAATACAAACCGGCGACTATCTGTTGTGCTAAACTACAGGAAACACAGAATAGCAGAGGAAAATTAAATTACCAAATTTACCATAGCGCTACGTGCCGATCGGTAATAAAATGTAGTCCCCATCAAAGAAAGAGCGGATGCTACGATCTCGGAAGGGCAACATTGCACTTTCCTTTTTCCACTTGTTAATCTCAAAGGTCTGGAATGATTAACCTTTCCATACCTGTATATTCCAAATCTAAACAAGTTTAATAAACCATTTCACAATGTTATTAGCCTTTTCCAATTATTGTGAGGTTTGGGACTATAGCCTGCCTACTGGCTTCAAAAGAAAAAATAATCATATAGGTTAATAATTTTTGTAGCACCACCAACGTTTTATTTAGTATCTGATTTTAAAATCAAGTGTACTTCTACTAAATCATGTTAAACGCAACCATGTAAGTACCTTAACAGTTGATTTATCCGACGCTGGGCTACTATGTGGTGATTTTTGAGGACTCTCCATAGCTGGATTAGTTCGAACACACCGCGAGGGTGAACCCGAACTTACGTGGGATGTCGACGGCGCATCTCTAAAACAAAAAACACGTCAATTTTCTTTAACAAATTTAACAGACGCCTGCACTCAAAGATTACTTTCGCGATTTCCCATGAAATGCATAAAATATAATTGAAATTATTAACAAATATTTTTAAAACCAATTAAAATTTTTGAGATCAGGAATAAGATTCCTATTATATTTATATTTGTGATTAAATTTATTTTTTTAATAATAAACCTCAACAGTTAAAATTAACATAGTTAACCGTAAATAATAACAAAACAACTCTGCTGTCAGTTTTCATCCCCCTTGTCAAAGTGTTAATGTAGGTACAATAGTTAATTACATTCCAGCAATATACAACATATTGATTTTAGACAAAATAGTAGAAAACTGTGTATGAAACTTACCAAAATTATCATTGAAATTGAAATTTTGAAGGTATCAGTTTCATATATAGTTTTCTAGTATTTTGTTTTAAAACAAATGTTTTCCTAAAAATAATGAACACATACTAATTTTGGATACTGTTTTGAATATAAACACAGTAGCTCTGATTTAAAATATTTATT
>JACEGR010004644.1:0-84517 GCA_014170235.1 Listronotus bonariensis | reverse complement strand
AGGCCAGTGACGAAATAAGAGAATGTTTTTTAAGTATGCGATATGTGTTTTCGCAATATTTTTATTTAGAGGTTATGTGGTTTCGAAAAGGTTTGTTTACTTTATCATTTTTTGGGAACTTTGCGGCATCGCTTTCAGAATGAAATAAATTTGGTTCTAACTATACCATATGTATTTTTATTATTTTTTATTTTTAACTTTTTAGTGAGTTTTATTACTTTTTTAAGTCAGTTTAATTTTTGTTTTAAATGTTTATTGAGATATTGTATTCAAATAATTTAGTAATAAATTAAAAATAAATTACTTTGTTTCAATCTTTTTAAATCTGAATGGGTGACACCCAGACCAATGTTAAAAATTTAGGTAAACAAGTCGCAAGTTATCTTAATGATAACATCGATATTCTATGGAAAACTATAAACACTTATAAATATTGACGCCACCTTTTCCATAAACAACATAAATATTTAATTTTCTGTTTGATTATACCAAAATAAATATACAGGGTATTTAATAGGGACCCACTGCGGTTTCGGTGTTTATGAATTGTTCTGCGTGATCTGAGGCGTGATGTCGCGTGCACCAACTTAGTTTGGCGGTCAGGTATAGTTGTGTTAAGTTGGAACTATGTTTTCTATCTCTCCTCGTATTTTATCCAAAAGAGTTAAATGTCTGTAAATGGTCAAAAAATTCACTAGGGATACACTGAATGTTTAGTAATGTTTGAATAAATTTCGGTTTCGGTGTTGGCCTAAACAGATTAAGGCCAAAGGTTGAGAGTGAATCATAAAAAATTTGTACGCCTATTTTCAGGGCACTCTGTATATTTGGTTAAGCAAAATATTATTATGGCGGTGATTGGAAAATAAGAATTTATAGAAAATTGTGTGCATTGTGTCAAAAATCGTTCGTGTTTACAGTCACAAAACCATAAGGTTCATCGGCATGTTTTGGGTATCGGATTGAGCGGGTTTCGTAACTGTATCACTTACGATTTTTGGCAGAATGTTTAAAAATTGCATGTACATTGTGCTTGTCTGACAAAATAAATAATAGTTTAAAAAAAACTAAAAAACACGCTTTTATATGCAACCGAACTAAAAATTAGAAAATAATTTTTCATTACAAAGAGTTTGTCACTTCAGAGTAAAGCGTGGGGTGCTTAATATATTAAATGTTATAATTATTCTATTTGCCAATATCTATGAGGGAAAAGTTATGAAAAAATAGTAAAATGCACCCACGCTTTTTACTCTGAAGTGACAAACTTCTTTGTAATGAAAAATTATATTCTAATTCTTTAGATTCGGTTGCATATAAAAGCGTGTTTTTAGTTTTTTTAAACTATTATTTATTTTTCATTTTTAGTTCGATATATCAATTAGTTTTTTAAAAATAAATGCTCCAGTTTATTCACTAAAAATTCCTTCGCCATTTTGTCAAGAGTAGTATTAGGACAGTTATTTATCCTGGCGGTCCTAATCAGGATAACGGAATACTGTTTTTAAATTATTACATTGTCATCGGTCCTTGATACGTGTGCAAAGTTTCAAAGAAATTGAATCGCTGGAAGTTGGTAAAAATTAGGCTCAAAGATTCCGTTACATAGATAGATAGTTACAACCCAAGCTAATAAAAGCGTGTTAAAAGGGGCGCGTTTGTCCGGTTCGACACCCGAAACATTTGACATTGACAGGCTTGGTTAAAGCGCCGCTTCCAAATATGGTGGTATGTATGAATATTCGTGGTAGACTCCTCAAAAGGACCACCGGCCTTATTAAAATAGTGCTTGTACCCATAATTTAGAGTTATTGCAAATCATGTTTACAGTATCATTAACCTTAAAAGCTAACCTAAAGTGCTTGGCAGCCGTTCGGTTTACACGAATAGTTCCGAAGTTAAAATAAGATCGAAATAAGGCACGACCTAAAACCGACATAAGTAAAGCCGGGCACTATCCTTATTAAGGGAGTCCTTATCCTACCATGCAACTGCACAAGCTCAGATGTCAAAATAAGGCAGGTATTATTAGCTTTGTTCGCGGGTTTGATTCTGAACCGGTTCTGCGACTATTCGCAAGCGCAGTGAAAAAAGCAGCGTTCGCGGTTAGTAAAATCCTGAATTTTTAGTAACAGTTCTGTGTTCGCGGATTACAATGGAATCACTTTGTTACCAATTCGTAACCTGATTAGCAGTCCTGGGATTTTTGTTGGAACTAAAAGTTCAGTTCGGAATTCCATGCGCATTGTCGACATGGTCAGCTGTTTTCTGTTTTTGTGGTACAGAAATAAACCGTTGTATTACAGTTTATTTGTTTCTGAATCTGTTTCTTGAATATTTTTTTTATATTTTTGTGATTCTGAGCGTATATAAACAAAGGATTTTTAATTGTATTCCGTATGAATGTATGTATGCAATAAAATAAATAAAAATTTAATTATAAAATATAGACAATAGTACGAAGATTTTACCATTTCTTGTTGTTTGAATTTTATCTTCAGTTAAATACACATACTTATGTTAAAAACGAGAGGAGGCAGGGAATCCCTCGTCTTCCGCCGAGAGACCTCGAGTGGCTTTCGACAGTATAACAATTTACCCTTTTGTTTGAATTTAATTTTTTTGTGTAGTATCCAATTTAACCATGAAAAATCCTAACCAAAAGGCTAGGTTAGGATACATCCTCAGCTGTATAGAAAATCGTTCGCGGTAAATAAAAATTCCGAACTAATAAATAACTAGACATGCGCTTTAAAACAATTCTAAACCAGTTCGATTCTGGTTCAGAATCAGTTCATTACTAGACCCTCGAACAAAGCTATTAGTACCTGGCCTTATTTTACTATGCAATATTTCTCTATTATCATGAAGTCAATTTCATTACTGGCCCAGGGACTATTATTATTATATACTAATTACCAGTGTTAAAGAACAATTTTAAGTAAACTAAGTACAGAAATTTAAATCAAGCAACCTAATTTTGGAAATCTTGTGTTTGGTGATCTGAAGTACACATAGGGTAGCTTTCTCTGATTACAATAAGCTAAAATGTTATTATAAATCTTTTAACTCTGAATCGGTGACACAGAGACCCAATTTTAAAAATGTGTGTAAACAAGCCACAAGTTATCTTAATGATAACATCGACATTCTATGGAAAACTATAAACACTTGTGATACTGACGCCACCTAAAACAAAAACAACATTTCATTTAAAATGTGTTTCGTCATAATTCTGGAGACCTATTCTCCAATCAGAAGTTTGTAAGTCACTTAAATTTAAAAATTAACTAAAACTTCATTGTGTTCAGAATAGAGTTCCAGTTCCTAATACAATTAACACGTTGTTTTTAAATGGCTAGATTGAAAAGTATAATGATATTTTAAGTTGTTTTTGGTAAAACTTGAGTCAATAACCTAAGACCTTACTAATAATAATAGATTATAGAAAATAATAATGAATAACGACAAAACAACGTAGATAAGTGATTAAAGTGACAAATAAACTATTTAGTCAAAGTCGCAAAAGTTCCATTCATGCTATAAAAAATAATAATTAAGTAGTTAAAGTAAAAGAGAGATAATATGGAAGCTAATTTTAATTGTATGAAATAAATATGTAAAAAATTGTACTATGGGGATAACATGGCAACACCGCAGCATGACCACCAATGAAGACAAATATGCCTGGAATGCTAGAAACCAAAGAGGCCTTTTGTACTAACGGTAACCTTGAATATTTGCAAAGATTAGCGAGCCTATAAAAAGTAGGCTCAAGACACGCACGCTGGCTAGCGAGAAAAGTGATTATCGTTGTTTATTATCGAAGAAAGAATAACAGATCACGGCTCTAACCACATTTTTGGAAGTCCCCTATTTTATTAGGAAAAAGCAACCCCACAATACGATCGACTTTTCTGTCTTTAAAAAACAGCCTACAGACTTGTATGAATTTGGTAACACCAACAAACAACCACCTACACAATACCAAATAACATCGTTTCTAAAACAACAACAAAGTATAAACTCTAAAGAGTGTTTTAAAGTCTGAAGTCAGACTTTAACTATAAGAAAGAGTTTAAAGTCTGCATTCAAGAGTTTCAAGTCTGAATTCAGAGTTCGATCTTTAAATTCGAAGTCTGAATATTCAGACGGTAATCTCTAACTTCGGACTTAACTAACTATTACTCTCAGCAGATTTCAGAGATTAAAGTCTAAATTTTGAGATTAAAGCCTACATTTAAAAGTTTCAAGTGTGAATTCAGGGTTTAAACTGTAAATTCAGAAAAAAAGTGTTAATTTAGGACTTTTAAGACGGAATTCGAGATTTAAGTTTGGGAGTTTCAACTCTGAATTCAGCCTTAGTATTTTAAATTCGCACTTAACTAACCATAACTCTCAGCCAGAAAGTTTAAATTCGAGTTTGATGTACAAGTTCAGAGACTAAAGTCTAAATTTTGAGATTAAAGTCTGAATTTAAGAGCTTTAAGTCGGAATTGAGATTTAATCTCAATTCAAAGTCTAAACTCTGAATTCAGAGTTTATTCTTTAAATTTAGACTGTGATTTCTAAATTCGGACAGCTAAGAAGTTTAAATTAGAAATTTGATATACGATTTCAAAGATTAAAAGTCTAATTAAAATCTACATTTAAGAGTTTCAAGTCTAAATTCAGGGTTCAAACTCTAAATTAAGAGATTAAAGTCTTAATTCAAGAGTTTTATGTCGAAATTCAGAGATTAAAGTCTGAGTTTAAGAGTTTTCAAGTCGGAATTCAGAGATTTAAGTTTGAATTCATAAGTTATAGCTTTGAATTCAGAGTTTAAATTCAGAATTTCAAGTCTGCATTAAAGAGTTTTAAGTCTGAATTCAAAGTAAAAACTCCAAATTCAGTGTTTAAAGTCTGAAGTCAGACTTCAGCTTTGGACTAGCACTTTCATTTTTAATTCAAACATTAATTTCTAGGTTTGGACATTACAAATCATAACTGCCAGTTTAAATTCAAAGTTTGAGGTCTAAATTCACAGAATAAAGGTCTAAATTTAAAAGTTTGAGGTCTATATTTAGGGTTTAAAGTCTATGCTTTCGTAAAAACTGCATGATGTTTAAATTCTTAAAAATGTTAAAGAATGAAAGTAACAGGGACTGCAGCTCATTCGGGGTTTGAGAAATATTACAAAATAGGCATTGTTGCAGCCAAAGTGCCTCAAAATTTTTGTCGAACGGTACCCAACATGAGACAAGAGCATTAAAATAAAAAATAAAATATTTATGTTTGACGTAAACATGTTACCGTAATGGATACTTTATACCCTAACAGGATAAAACTAATTTTAATTTAATAAAATCAAATACTCGTTTGTGGAAGTGAGTGACGTCGCGCCATAATGGAAGTGGCTTACAAATTTTGATTGTCATGTGAGTACTCGACGTATATATAAGCATTAATAAATTTGGCAATGGCGGACAAAAGTCCAGGGCCGCCCTCATAAATTAGAGCCAAGGCCGACGGCCTGAACAAGGCGCGTCGCGGCGCTGCATTGTTGCCACGTTGACAGCGTCTAAATGGGTTTTAGGTCAGCTCACTGTCTTGTGGATGAAAGTACTTCTGCTTCTTTACATTCCTTTAAATTTTGTCATTTGTTATATTTAAAAGGATGTTCTATTAAAAAAAAGGTTTGATAGAATTGTTTACTTTTTTAAAATCGTATCCTTTCGTGTCAGGTTTAATTATTAAAACCAGAAAATGTTCAATTAAATTAAATATTAGTAATAAATTAAAATATTACTCCCTGTAGAGCTAACCCGCTTAGATAAAAAGTTCTTGTTAGTTCTGGTTAGTTCTCTTTCTGAATTTAGTCGAGAAAAAAGTAATAGCAACTGGTTTTAGTTGTGTTAAGCGCTTGTGCAACAGAACTAACCAGAACTTCCTATGGGGGTGGATTAGCTCTACAAGGAGTATTATTTTAATTTATTAATAATTTTTAATTAAGTTTATATTAATTTAATTGGACATCTTCTGGTATTCTTTATAAATAATTAAGATGATTTTTCTAAAATTTAAGAGTAGCATTTGATTTTACGCTTTTTATGGCCAACGAAAATCATTTTTCATAACCTTTTCAGAGAGGTGCTATATAAGAGGTGTTGCCATTTAAAATTTTAAAGTGACCGGGGGTGTAGCTTAAGGGGTTAATAGAATGGAGTTGTTACTTCATTTATATTCCCCCGAGTTTTATGAAAACGGTATTTTTTATTTTTTTTTATAGTTGCCGTCGTTTAAAAAATATAGCCATTGTAAGTTTTAAAAACGCATCTTGGATATGGGAGGCTCTGTTTGAAAACTATTATAACAAGAAATATGTCTCATTCATAAAATTGCAGTTTTCTTCTAAAATGTCAAAATACTATGACCCTAAACGAATTTTGTCTAGTTTAATGTTTAAAAACACAATCATATTTGCTGTCGAGAAAAAAATCAATCCGTAGGGATTTTTAAATAGGAAAAATATTACATTTTCTTTAATCAACTCATTGTGTAGCATACATTTCTGTCTTGATTTTTGTATTAATTTATTTACTGAACCTTGAGGATAAAATTAAATCCTCGGCAACATCACCACGCTTTCGGCGGGACAGCAGCCTCGTAAAGGCCCTAAAGCAGACGCTGTTACGTTGCCACATTTCCGACTTTGGGGTGGTCGGGGGTGGTGGGCGGCCGTAGGGTTTGTTTTGGTTGCCTCTATGGGTTTTAGGCTTGAAGGTTATAAGAACATCAAAAAGTGTGTTTAAACAAGGTCCTTTAGTTTAGTAGAATCTTTAGATGGCGAGATAACGTCATTTGAGGCCTTTTTGATGTCTTCTAGAGATATTATTGATTTAAAAAATAAATATATGTTGTTTTTTTTTATTTTATGTTTAGTTTATCATATATTTATATTAGTGGCAATGTTACCCCTTTAAATAAGAAGGAATTAATTAATTACATTGCAAATTAAGTATAAAAAAGTAGTAAATGAATTTACTTAAGCTTAAGGATAATCTTGACCTTCCTTTTACTTGTAGTAAAAAAATACTAAAGAATCTTAATGAAAACCATCCTATCTAGCTAGGTATGGTTTTTATAGACAGTTATTTTTGAAAGAATGTGCATGTGGTTGTGTTTACACTGGCAATAGTTCTTCCAGCATAAAGGTATATTGAATACGATTGTTTTAGACCTAGTTTCTTTTTAATTAAAGTTTAAACTTGGCCCTCATAGGACTTTATCTACATGTATGGCGGGTATCCTTTCAATTCAAGAAGCAAATGAAGCTTTGCAATTTTTTGGAAAATAGGGTAAAATACATAGAAAAATGGGATTTAAAGAGATAGAAATCAAATATTGAGTGCCAATTTCTCTTTAAATCATGAATCTTTTGCAAAAAAAGGAGGAATATAGTAAAAATAAGGTCAATTTGGTTTTCAAGTTCGATAGTTAGTGGATACATCTCGAAAACGAAACGTTGCCGACTAAAGTGTTTTTCAGATTCGTAATCAGAGCCTCAAAAACTCCCCATACCAAAAACCATAAAAATCAGCTGGGTGTCCGATAAGTAAAAAATGGAGAAAACAATTACCATAATTTTAAATAAACTAAAAACATGGTTGGATAATTACAATAAGCATAAAATTGTACTAACCAAATTTTGGCTTCGGTTGTTCCCCTTCAGGGATCTCCTCCCCATGCTGCAAAGTAAGCAAATCCTTCAACCACACTTTCATGTCTTCCTCATTATCCAAAACGATGCAAAAACAATCGTCTTTTGTATACAAGGCGATGACATTTTTGTGCTTGGTATCTTGTCTTTTATTTATATCAAAACAAGTCTTTAAAGGAATGCATCTCTTGGGCGGTACTCCGGAACGAAACTTTTTTCCGAATCGTAGTACTCCAAGCGCGCCAAAGTGTCCGGGGTTTCTGCACGGAGTACAAAGTACTTTTTCCGGGCGGTTTTCATTTTTTAGCGTTCCCGCTCGGATAATATCGCCGTTGGACTGTGTAGGTCCTTCGTGGGACCCAGAACTTCGCACTGACATTTTGCCCGGGTTGATTTTTCACATTTAATCAGTATTTGTAAAAGAAACACACTAATGGCAGCTTTAGAAACACTGTCCACACTTAAAAGTACGTTTTAAAATATAAATTACACTAAAATTCCTTTGAAGAAAACGGACACAACTCACTTAAAAACACAAATTTCCTTGATGCGCAAAAATGTCAAGATTATACGCATGTTTACACGAAAAATATGTCTTTTCGTAAGGGTAAAATGTCATTAAACGTCACTTTTTAGTGAAGATTTTGGGTAAATTCCGAATCGGGCGAAAAATACGAGCTATTGTCGCAATTGTTGAATAAACATAGGAAATAGTATGCAACAATACGCGGCACGATGTCGACTGTCGATTGCTGTTAAGACAGAGTTCGCGCCAAGGTTCGCGTGTTGTGGCCGTATTTCTATTCATCCATTCTCGCAGGACCGGACTGCAGTAGCAGGATTTGGCGGCAAATTAAGGTGCTTATTTACAAAACGAAAACATTGCCGATTTTATTGATATTTAGTAAACGGTGGTTTTTTGAGGTGGTGATCACAAATCTGAAAGAATTTTTGGTAATTGTCTCGATAGTGGAAGCAACTCTGATTTTAAACAAATTTGGTATATGGGTTTTTCTTGGGGCGCTGATTGCGAATCTGACAGTCGAAAACGTTTCGTAGTTCTGGTATAGATTAGGTATCCATAGAATTTTCATTTTTTCAGGAAAATGTTGCAAGAATATTGTTAAATGGTCAACTCCTAATATAATAAAGTGAGGATGAATGAGTTTTATTCATTTAAAACTTACTTTTAGCAATTTTTTTGGGTAATTAACTTATTTCACTTTAGCCTTCATTTACATAATGACAGGCTGATGGAAAGTATATACTTTTGACACCAATTTTAATAAGTTGTAAATATCTCCCTAAAATAATGCTTTAATTAACTGTAAATACCTTCTTAAAATAATGCTATAATATTATAATTCTCTGTAGAAAATATTTAAATTGCAAAATTTAAAATAATAGTAACAACTTTATGACACATGACAACAAAATCTAAACATAACTGGTCTTGTACAGTGTTGGCAAGTATTTTTGATCTAAAATCTAATTAAATTCTTTTGGTACTTGATATTACTCGAATATTTTTTACCAAAGATGAATTATAAGTGGTGGTCAGGTTAGTTCTGGTTAGTTAAATGTTTTTTTATATAATCATGCCTTCGACTAATACTTACTTTTAAAAATGGGGCAACAAGGACTCTTCCCGGATTTTTATAAAAAACTATGTATTATTGGCAACATTATACATACATTTTTAATCAAACAGGTAGTAATAGGGAGTCTTAGTACAAACAGTATATACAGTATACAAAATCCATACTTTTATTATTCTTTTTAATGAAAAAGCGATTTTTATTTAAAACTGTTTTATGAACCGAACAATCTTACTTGGAACTTTTAAAAACGCGAAATTCCTGGATACCTAATCTTTACCAGACCCCGTTTCGTTTTTGAGATATCCATCAACAAAGTTAAAAATCAAACTATCCTTATTTTACTCGTTATTTCCCCTTTTTTTGCCCACAATTAAAAAAAATTAAAATCCTGTTTTTTATTTATTTTACATCGTTTTTTCATTGCATTGCAAATCTTTTACTTCTAAACGCCGCAACCACACATACATAATATACCGGATGTCAACGAATTTATTAGACTAACCATAACTTCTGGAGTATTTGACGTATCAAAATGAGACTTGGTATAGGTAATTGGTATAGGTAGAGAAGAGTTCAGGCATATTTTTCACTTCCAAGTCACTTCCGGTTTAGCCGAAAATTGTTCCAATTTTGAATTTTTAAATGGGACACCCTGTATATTTTGTTATTTTTGGATTCCTAAGACAATTCTAAGTCAAAGTGTGACATTTTAAAAAGTTTTTAGGCCTACTTGATTTTTTAGAACCATTTTTAATATTTCATTTGCATTTAGGTGCCCATGATTGGACCGAAATTAATCTAGTGTCCCTAGATGATGTTAGAAAGATACATTCGCAAAGTGTTGGTGACTAATATGACAGGAATAAAACAATTTAGCAAATTAACACTTTCGTTCTACGATTTTTCAAATGGCCACCCTTTTTTAGAACAACATTTTTCGAATAAAGGGTTTTTGGCGAATCTAACTATACCAATTTATTTGCAATCGAAATAAAAATAAAATCATAAATAAAGAATCATAGCCACCTAGATGCAATAACAAAAATGGCTTTTAAAAAGTTAATCAGGTTTAAAACTTTTAAAAGTGACAAATTACCATTTAGAATTGTTCGAGGAATTCAAAAAATGTTAAAATGTACAGGGTGTTTCATTTATAAGTTTAAAATTGGGGTCATTTCGGGTTACACCGGAAGTAACATGCGAACACTCTCCTCTTTCCATATCATTTACTTATACCAAATCTCATTTTGATATGTCTAATACTCTAAAACTTTATTAAACTGTCAAAGGCGACTTGATTTAAGATTCAGCTTTAAAATTTATATAAGAAAGGAAGAAATTAATAAAAAAAAATATCGCTTAAAATATTTAAATTTCATAATATATCCAAACCTATCCAGGTTAATAGCTATTTGTTATACGAAAACGTAGATTTACTTACTTTAAGACAGTAAATCTACAATTTCGTATAACAAATAACTATTAACCTAGAAAAGCTTTGCATATATTATAACATTTAGATATTTTAAGCAATAAGATTGTTAAAAAATATAATTTTCGATTATGTTATATATTAATTTGTTCCAATGAGTGAAAAAACTTGGTTTAAAAATGAAGAAAACAGTAATTTAATTTTTTCTTAAACTTTTATTGTGAATAACTTTTAAAAGAACGATTTAAATTAAAAACATTAGGAGACCTTTTTTGTAGAGCATTTTCTTTAAGAATCTATGTTGGTTTTTCTATATATTTATTTTGTCATTAGTTACAAAATTCCAAAATAAAAAAGGTAAATCTAAAAAATATATCAATGTTTAAAGCTCAACTAGTTAAAAATGGTTCGTCTGTACATTTAGATCCGCAGTGGCAAGAAGCATTTTTAGGATTTTTACGACCTCGCGCAGTGGGTGGACGAACATGCGCACTTAAAAACCGTGGCAAAATACAAACACCGGCACCACGTACCCTCCGTCCGCGGTCTGACCGTAACGCTCATTAGCTACCGTACTTCGAACAGAAAACCAGGACGCCGTCAACAAATTCTTTCCTATAATGCGGACAGTTTGTTTGGAACCAGGTGCGTTTACCCTCAACTGGCGCACAAACCGGTTTTTCGCCCATGAAATGTAACTTTTGTTTCGCGCAGGTTATAACATTGGTAATCCAACGAGATTAGTGGTGTAAATACATTTTTACCTTTATAGTTAGGGAGCTTTGACATAAAAATAAAAGTACTAATAAAAAATCTAAATTAAAGGAGAGGGACCTCTAAATATTAATATTAAGGGCTCAAATCTTCACGATATTTTCTTCTTGTTACCCCAAACAATATTTTTGATATATTTTTCAAAAAATAAAAATAAAAATAAATCGATTTTTTGGCTCAGTCTAAATGCCTATAAATAAAATTTATTTCAGAAAATTATATAATTTTCCAAAGATAAACAGTTAAGTATGTGTCGACCTGTTAACGCGATCAAAAATTGATACAAGTTGTATCTACATCAATATACCTAAAAACAAACCGAAAAAACGTTTTCTCTCAACAAATAAATATTTTATTATTGATTTATTTGTTTAATCCTGCCCTGTCTCCCGTTTCCTTTCCTTACCCAGCTCGGTCATGTGTTCTAGACGTCTAGGACAACCTTCTGTCTGGCGCACGACATTTGTTTTATTTCCTTTCTCTTTCTGCCACACGCTGAAGAGGCGCCAACGTACGTCTGATATCGGTTTATCCGCAGACCCGTAAAAGTTGTAAACAAAAAAGGCGCATGTGCCAGTTCGTAGTATTCAATAACGACCAGGCCGAAACAGTAAAATACTATGAGGGCGGCGTTGCCGATGTTACGAGAAAATCAGAAAAACAGAAAGGACAATTAAATCAAAATAATGTTTTAAATGTTTTTATTGCATTATTATTATTATCACAATAATATTATCTTCGAAAGTATTACGTTTATATTGTGTCTGGATGCCACTACTGTCATCAGTGGCGCGCAATTAGAGTCTGGTTTTTGAGGGGCTTAAGCCCCTGTCTATAGAGTATATTTGCCGAAAAAGACTAATATACTTTAAATGTTCAAAAATTTTGGGGGCTAATCACTGTGTCGAGAAGGCTAAGCCGCCTTAGCCTCCCCCGCTAATTGCGCCTATGACTATCATTATGACGTTTATCAAAACATAAACAGTGTCGCATGTCCGCTTGCACAAGGTGGTTTTGTATCTAATTATTCAACAAAGTGTTCTTTCTCGAGGTAACCAGAACTAAATCAGGAAACTTAAAAGTACCCATATTCGTTAACTATTTTTTAGGAAATTAAACTAGTTAAAAAAAGCAAAAAACCAAAACCTTTTCTGAACAAAACAGATTTTTGCAGCTATGCTAAAAGTATGTTTCTCAGCAGTAAATAAATATGATTTATTAAAAAGAAAAACGGTTATCGTCGTCTTGAGGCTTCCAAAAATCCTTCTGTGACATTACCGAAAGTCATAGGCGCAGGCAGAATGACATGCAGGGGGGTGCATAAATTTAAAAACGTTGACGCCAAAAAAATGTTTAAAGAGCACATGCCCATGCCAGAAGACAATCCTGGACAGGACTGCCTAATTGCTCCCCCGACTTATTCAGATAAATAATATATATTTTTAGTTAAACAGGGCTAATGATAGACCAATATAGGTAAAAAATAGTATTGTTCTTTTAAGTAAACTTAATTAAAAAATACACCAAAATTTGTTTCTTCACTTATTAACAAGAAAAAAATATTTTTGTTGAACAGGGGCTAATGATAGACCAATATAGCTTAGAGAAATATTTTTTTAAAGTAAACCTAAGTTGGGGACATTGTATTATTATGAGTATGTTTCCCTACGCTTTAAATTACACCTGGTCGTAAAATAAACCTTTACAAAAAGGGTAACACAGTTTTACCTATACTACACTCAAAGTTTGGAAAAAAGGAACAGAGATAAGTAGGAAAATCTGTTTTATGTAAACAAGGTGATGTACATACATAAAACAATAGACTTAGCTTGACAAAAATCCGTTTTATATTTTTGAGGGCATGAAAAGTGCTTTTGTATTTGTCCGAATTAATCTTTCCCACTTTCCTCTATCATTTTAAATCCGGGACCGTTACGGCCTTGGTACGATTATGTGTGGCCAGACCTTAAATCTGCTTTAAGGCAAAGCAACGACATATAATTACTTGGTTTTAATAAAATTGTGAATTTACTTAATCACATGTGTGACATGCTTTGACATAATTTTATTGTTTATGTTTCTATGGTATATTATTTATTATTCAAACTAGATAACATTTCTGTATTGCTAAAATTATATGTAAAGAACAATATTACGTAAATTTTTATTTTTTAAACTGTCATTAAGTGTCTGATAATTATCAGACACCACGCTAGTTTAAATGTTTTTTCTTTTTTTTTTTGGGCTACCAACTACTAATCTAAAATTATTTTTTGTAGGCAACAATATCAGGCCTTTAAGTGGACTGTCCTCTAAATAAATTGTTTTCCAAAATTTCTCCTTTAATTATTATCAGTACACTGATTGGACACATTATCAGCCTTATGCTGTTAATACATTGACTTGTTTTAAGCTTGAAATTACGATTTCCGAAAAACATTTGACAGATACTTCAATATTTATTATGCAGTAACAAATTCTAGTAAATATTGAAATGTTTGCAAGATTTAACTTTGTTGCTGCAAAGAAAATATTTAATTATCTGTCAAATGTCATTTGAAAACCATAATTTCAAGCTTGAAACAAGTCAATGGATTTACAGCATGAGGCTGATTTTCTTAATACGCTAATAGTAGAGTCAATGAAGCCGTAAAACAGGTAATCGCCGAAAGTCTTTGAAAACACCCTTGAATAATATCTCATTTTAAAGATCGTTTAACCCTTATCATATCCTCTTAGTTAAAAGTATCTTACATGTAATTTAATATTAGATATACGTCAAAAAATAAAAATCGAAATTTTGACAAGCTGTCATATCAACGGAAATAATAGCAGAGACCTCAAACTTGACAGTTGTAATCAGGGTCAAGAGACCTTCAAAATAAGTATCACTCGACCCCTCTTTCCATTTAAGATTTCGGGGGTAAGTCTCACCCCTGCTAGACGGTTGACGGTATATATATATATATATATATATATATATATATATATATATATATATATATATATATATATATATATATATATATACCATTTTGGTGCTATAGTTAACAAATTTTCTGAACTAGTGCCAACCAAGTTACCACTAAAATATGTTTATATCTTCGGCGGTTACTAATGTGTTTTTGTGAAGTACTACTTAATTTTGGCATGATTTTTAGGTTAGATGTATATTTTTTTAATTATAAAACTGGTGCAATGTATCCCCCAATATGGCCCAACTTTGCACCTTATAAAGAATATATTTATTTGTATTGTAATTATAGAGGAATAAGAGTACTGGTGTAATGTTAGCCCCTGTGGATGGCAATGTTGCACCACTGCAGTTTTACGAAATTTAGAATTTTATTTCATTATTTTTATTTTTAAATGAAAATGTCAAATATGTTTAGCTGGAAAAATAAAACAACTTTATAAAATAAATTGTTTATTAAAAATATATTACAAACATATATTTATTTAAAAAAAAACACAACTTATTCATATCAGAATCGGTCTATTAGAGGTATTTTATAAAATCCACGTTTGAAAATTTGTTTTAGGTTTTCAATCAAGCCAGGAACATTCTTCCATTCGTAAAAATATTCATCTTTGTGAAGCTTTAAGTGATTTCTCCATCGCATTAATTAGTGTATTCCTTTTACCTTGTAGAACCGTTCTCCGAACTGTCAATTGTGTCAAGAGCGGTTCTACGACATGAAAAAATGTCAAAAAACTGTAAAAGGAATACTTATGGTGTCGTTATAAAAGGAATACAGCAAATGGTTGCACCTGTCCAGGGTAGACGTTGCCTTCATACGAAAATATTACGAATTCGCCAATTTCTCGTCTTACGGGTTTTAGCGAGTCTAAGATACAAATATTACTTGCAGCGAAAGAACTAGAATCGCATTTTTATGTAATTTTTTTCCTTCTTCTATTTTTCTTATCTCATCCAGATCATCATCAGATGAGTCTTGCAGCTGAACTGATCCATCCGATGAATTATCCGACCTAGTAGTAATGTTTCTAGTTTTTCAGAGTAACATTGCACCACGGCGCATGAGTGCAAAGTAACTCCATTGTGGAATTAATTTTACCGCATCTTACTAATTCTCAGAAAAAATAATATTACTTATTAGACCTTAATTTTTTTGTGTCTGAAAACTTGTTAATAATATATAACTAAATAAAAATAAAATAGACCTACCTTTCACTGAGCTTACAAAACTTTACAATACTTGGATGTTTTTCATACAAATTTTAAGGAGGAAAGTCTATGTTCCATTAACGAAGATAAATTCCAGACTAATGTTTTCTTTGGTACTTCACTCCTCAGTTGCAAGAGTGACGCCCTTTATCAATCCGGTAGCAAAAAACTAAGAAATGTTTTGTTTCATGGGAGCTGTAATGGCCTATAAACTTTTTCCATTTTGGTGCAATGTTACTCCCTATGGTGCAATGTAACCTCATTTTACGGTATATATATATATATATATATATATATATATATATATATATATATATATATATATATATATATATATATATATAGTTTTTTAAAAATAACTTTTATGCCAATTAGGATTTTTTTAAAGTTTGGGGCCTCCTATGCACCAGAAGTTTTTTTGCTTACAAAAAAAAACCAGCGTCGTCCATGAAAGGTTTAAGTTAAAATTAAAAAAATGGTACGCCACTGCATTTTCTAAAATAAAAATAATTTTTAAAATTACGATCAGGTTTGAAACAAATTTTGCTTCCTTGACCTTTTTTTTATTTGGTGCACGGTTTTCGCGTAAAAAAATAAAAATCATTTTTCGGCAAGGTCATTTCGTATCGAAAATGTCAAATTTTACAGTCAAAAATCACCTTTGTTATTTATTCCTTAATTAGATATGGATTTGACCAGTGCCGTATTATCCATTAGGCTGAATAGGCTACTGCCTAGGACGCCATGAAAAAATAGGCGCCAGACAGGGCAGTGGGGATATATAAATAAAATAGACGCGAAAAGGAGAGAACTTTTATTTTTGGACTGAAATGGAGGTGATGATCTTTTTTTTTTGCTCTTCAAAAAATTTTTAGTAGGAAAATAGGCGCTCTGGGAATTGTAGCCTAGGGCGCCTCATACCCTTAATACGGCCCTGGATTTGACCATGTCGAGAAATGGTTTTTATTTATCTACGCGAAAACCGTGCATTAAATTTCTGTTAAACTAAATAGTAATTTTAAAAAATATTTTTCTTATAGAAAAATATTAACCTTAAACCCTTTATGAACGACACTCGTAATTTTTTTTTCTTGTGTGCCAAAAAATGTCTCTTGGTGCATAATAGTAGGGGAGGTAGCGCTAGATTTGAAAAGTCATTTTATACAGGCTGAAAAATTCACAAGTTAAAGTTGTTTTCTGATATTTAACAGCGGCGAGCGTCAGCTGACCAAGTAGCGGTGGATTCAACTACGGCAGCATCTAAAAGTTGGATTTTTTTCTTCCAAAAAGTAATTTTATACCGTGACAAAATATTTGAGACAGTTCTTTAGATGATTTTAGACTAAACAATAATAGTCAGCTGTATTGAAGATGTCGATCATACGTCAGTCACGTATATAAAGATATCAAAAAATTTAATCACAATAGTTATTTATTAGATAAGTGAGTTATATTACATATAAGTCACGCAAGAAAAGTTTAACTCTCGAGCCCGAAGGGCGAGAGAGTAATTTTCTTAAGTGACTTATATGTAATAACTCACGTGTCTAATACAAAATTTTATCCAACACTTTCGTATAAATCGTTTTTAATATCGAAAATAATTTGAAAACGTCATCCATTATTTGTTACTTGTCATTGTGGCGAGCGTAGTGCAGCGGTAACGTACCAGCTTCTCACCGCGGCGATCCGGGTTCGATTCCCGGAACCGGACGTTGGCATTTTTAATCGCTCGTCACCTCACAGATGGCTTGGCAAACCACTGTGTAGTATTCTGCTTACCCCAGGTAGTAGTTATTTAGAAAATAACGTCCGTGGCGGCACTACCGCGTTGTCTAAAAGGTGCTGTGAAATGCAAGAAAAAAATTGCATGTTTCAGTGCTTGGATAACGTTGACGGAACAGCGCGACAAATGAGGTTAAACATCTAATAACCCGACACCCACGGTACTCTGGTACTTAGGCTTAAAGCCTTCGTGGACTGTCAAACAGATAAAATTGTCAACACCAGCAACAAAATTTTGTATTGTCTATAATTCACTAGTGAGCTAAAGGGTACTTTAGCTCACTAGTGACTTATAAGTACACTTTATATCCTCAAAATCTGATCAATTATGTAGATATTATATGTAGGTGTTGGATAAACTCATTTTATCCAACACTTACATATAATATCTACATAATTGATCAGATTTTGAGGATATAAAGTGTACTATAAGTCACTAGTGAGCTAAAGTACCCTTTAGCTCACTAGTGAATTATAGACGTATACAAAATTTTGTTGCTGGTGTTGACAATGACAAGTAACAAATAATGGATGACGTTTTCAAATTATTTTCGATATTAAAAACGATTTATACGAAAGTGTTGGATAAAATTTTGTATTAGACACGTGAGTTATTACATATAAGTCACTTAAGAAAATTACTCTCTCGCCCTTCGGGCTCGAGAGTTAAACAAGAGTTTCTTGCGTGACTTATATGTAATATAACTCACTTATCTAATAAATAACTATTATACATCATGAAATTTATACAAATGATTATTTATATTGTCAAAATAATTTTAAAAAACCGTCAGCTGGACTTTTAATGGGGAGAGACCGTCAGTCAGCGCCATAAATATGCTGCACCAAAATTCGTATTTTTCTTAAACGTGTTTATGGCCTATTTTCGTGTATTGTAGAGAAAAACTGTAAATAGGTTTTTAAAAAAGTAATTAAACAATTTACCGAAATTGCTATATGTAAAGTGACAATTTACGGTTAAATTAGACACTGGTAGCCGCAATTTTAAAGTAAACAGGGCCTTATTTTTGAACTTTTTCAAAAACGACTATATCCACTTCGTGTACTTTTTTTTCGTAGAATATAATATTCTTATCAGAAAAACATTTTTAACAAAAACAAAAGAGTTACAGCACCAGTCACGTATTTTTTAAATGGAATATCCCGTATATTTTTATATTAATGGATAGAGATTGTCACGAGGAATTCGGTGATATGGGGGTTGCTGGGTTTATTTCCTGCGGTTCTAAGGCAATTGATTAAAAACTGCATTATACTATAAGGATAGTTTTACCTGAAAAACCTGGCTGCCAAAGGTCACAGGTGCTTATTTGTCAAAGTCAAGAATTTTAAAAATACCTTTATTACTTCTTGGGTTTAGAAATAGAAATATTAAATAATTTTTAGCAAATAATATAATTTGAAACCGTTCTTCTGATAAAAACCTCATTATAAAACTGTTTCATAAATCTTGACAAGGTTTAAAATTACTTTCTATCACTTTTTTATAACGACTTCCACCGTTGACTCCACCGCAGAAGCGGCGACTGACGCTCATTTTGCTGACTATTTATAACTATTTAACGGCTACAAATAAAATTCATTCGGTATAAAATTGGTATGAAAAACATAGCGCTACCTCCCCTACTATAAGAGGCGTCCCCCAAATTTCTTAAAAGTTTCTAAATTGGTACAAAAGTAATTACAAAAACACAATATTTTTTAAAAATTTTAAACACCCCGTAGTTTAAAATCTAAGACGCTTAGGACATATGTTCACGTGAAGTTTGTAGTATTTACCGGTCTATATAAGGTAACGACATTCGACCATATTGCTTTGACGTGGTATGACGTCACATCTCCCATTTTTCGGCCATGTGGTTCAGTGCCGGAGATATACAGTTTATTGTATTATTAAAACAACCGTTTACACAACAGTTTTTAATTATTAATAAGTTGTAAATTCTTTTACTTTAAATAAAAAACATTTAGAATTACATCTCTCAACAAATATCACTTCCAAAACAATGCAAAATGAAATGCGCAAATTCTAGACGCCACTGGATTGATCATCACCTTTGATTTTACCCAGTCTTGCCAACTTTTCTCCGTGGATAGCCCTTCCTTGCGTCCCGACCTCGAACCGCCTAAAAGTTGAGGATATGTCGCAACCTTATAAATAAACTAACCTTGGTATTTACCGTCTTATTTTTGAGTTATTAAATCTTATAGAACTACTTATGGACTGTCTTCGTATAACAAACGAAATTCTTTAAAGTTGCATAAAAGCCTCTCCTGCCTGCGTCCATAAACCACCAGATCCACCAGAAATAAACACGGCAGACAAAAATCCAGGTGACGATCGAGATACAGGTAGACGACCCATTCTTGGCCAATGCCTTTTCTCACACACACCGTGCAGAACACAACGGCCTTTCTCCCTCTGCCACCTCTTGTTTGTGCAGAACCTAATTTCAAATCGTAATTACTTTCGGTCTTTGGCTTTTGGCTGTGTTTATGTTGGTTGAGTAACTCGATGTTGCCGGTTTGCTATTTACCATTTTTAATAACCTACTTATTTTTTTTTCAAAAAAATTAACGTAATTTAAAAACATGGGAGGTAAAGTTTCACATAAAAGAGAAGTGTGAGGGTTTGTCTCTGCTAATAAAACCACTTCCAAGAAATTACCAAGCATATTTTTTCTAAAAATTAAGAAAAAAAAAATGAATATATTATATATAATGGAAGAAATAAATTTAATTTTTAATCTTTTAGAAAGCTTACAAACGATGCTCTTAATCTAAGAACTATAAAAGTTTTTTGTTAAAAATTAGGACAGGAGACTATTATATCATCCAGTGGGGTGTTTATGGGAAAGAAAAAACATATTATATTAAATAATAGCTGACTTTTTAGAGTTAGTCAGACTTATTTAGAAATAATAAGACTTTTTCGAAAAATGTTTCCATTAGGGTAACCAAATAAAGCCTTTATTACTTGTATAAACATATTTTATACAAATAAATCGATATTTTTAACACAAATAGTGAATTTAAGACATTAGAAATAATAAGTTTTCTTATTAATATAGGGTGTCCAAAAACTAAATCAACAAATTTTAGGGGTGATTCTTCATTCAAAAATACTAAAATAAGTCTTTATATGAATACATGTCCTAAACGTCATACTTTTTAAACTATAAGATGTCAAAATTTTAAGAAATTATGTATTTTTATAACGGTTTATACAGTGTGTCCCAGGATATTTGTTACAAGAGGACAAATGGACCAAAAATTTTGGAATTTTAAATCGACATTTTGGAAAAACTGGTGTCGCATGGTCCAAAACTAATGAAACAATTACTCCAATTGGTATTATACAGGGCGAATTATAACTAAAAATAGGAAAAATACCCAAAAACTATTTACTTTTATTTTTAAAATAGAACAAAATTGTATAAGTAAATGTTGTAGAGAATTGAATTTTATGTCAAAATTTGAAGTTAAAGCATGAGAATAAAAAAATATAATTGTCAATTTTTTACATTACGCATTAGAACTTAAAAATGGACAAGAGAAAGCAAAATTTAAAGGAAAAATTAATAATCTTAAATCTTTTTAAAAAATTCGCATTTTTTTTTATTTTCATTCTTTAACTTTAAATTTTGACATTAAATTTATTTTTATAACATTTCCTTATACAATTTTGTCCCATTTTTAAAAATAAAGGTTTCTTTACTCTTAGTCATTTTTCAAATTTTTAGTTATGACTCGCTCTGTATATTACCAATCAAAGCCAAATTTTGTACCCTTTAGTTTCGGACCAAGCGACCAGTTTTCCCAAAAGAACGTTTAAAGATTCAAACATTTTTGGTCCATTTGTCCTCTTGTAACACCTATTCCTGGGACACACTGTATATCAATTCCGATTTGTTTGACAACAAAAAAAATAAAATAGAAAAGAAATGGTTTGTAATGTATAAAAAAATCAGAAAAACAATTTCTTACCCCCACAACTCTCTCTCTCCTCATTACCTCATAGCCAAAAATTGTGACAATATACAGGGTGGCCCACCATATTCGACACGATCTGTAGCTGGATAACCATGAGGGTTTTAAAAAAGTAAATACTAAAACATATACAGGTCGGATAAGGCCACAGTATAAAATTATTTTACTCTATACAGGATGTCTCAAAAAATGTACGTATCAAAGCTATTTTTTTAAAATGGAACACCCTATATTTTATGACGGTTTTAGATTCTACATAAAAAATAATTAAAGGTTGTTCATAGTACCAAGTGTCTAATTTTATTCGTTTTTGTGATATTTGATTTTTTTTCAAAATGCAGGGGTGCCATTAAATTAAATTTTATTTTAACAATATAAACTCATTAAACTTTAAAATTTGTTACAAAATTAGGAAAAGTCTGCCTTATCATACGTAGGTCATATCGAGATTATAGATTATACAGGGTGATCAAAAAAATTTAGAAAGTCAAATTGCAATATCTCTCTTATTTTAAATAGAACACCCTGTATTTTTTAGACCACATGATGACAAACCAAATGCTCTTTTCAAATGGTGTATAGGTTGCCTATACCTATCTTTTATACTTTTTAAGTAAATTCCGTTTTAACATATTTTTATTCCAAACGTCTATTTAAATGTAAGTAGGCTGTGATATAGCTATGCCTATTTACTAAGCCGTTATTGCAAAATGTAAATTTGTTGGAAAAAAGCACAAAATTAAAAGATTTTGTATTATCTGCCTCTATTTTTAAAATTCACAGAAAAAAAAATCATTAGTTGCTTATAATGCTTCTTCCAATAACACTTATTTCAGCTGAATGTGGTAATCATAAAACTTGTGTTAAACAATCCTAATAACGCCTCTGGTCAGTTATGACGACATTCTGTGACCCATAACTCGTGTCTTCCATTATCCATAATCACTGTGTCAAAATTTTTAAAGCAACCATTAAGGTTATCAGATGGTTTCTCCTGGAATATTTTTCAGGATTAACTCTAGACTAAAGTAAACCATTTTTGTCACATCCTACCAGTATGATATCATCTTGTTGATGTAGGAAAAGGGTTTTTATTTAAAATCATTGAAATTTCTTTTAAACTGACTAAAACACCAGCAATTATTAATGGTCGTTGTTATTTTATTAAGAAAATATTAATGGCTGCTATGTCACAGCCAACTTTAATTTAAATAAACATTTGGACTAAAAATTTGTAAAAACAGATTTTACTAAAAAGCACAAAAGATAGGTATAGGCAACCTATACACCATTTGAAAGAGTATTTTATTTGTCATCATGTGACGTAAAAAAATACAAGGTGTTCCATTTAAAATAAGAGAGTTATGGCTATTTGATTTACTGAAAAAATGAAATTATTTTTTGATCACCCTGTACAATATTTGATCTTGATTTGACCTACGTATGATATGGCAGAATTTTACTAATCTTGTTACACATTTTAAAGTTTAAAGTGTTAAAGTCAAATCAATTTAATTTTACCTCTGCATTTTTCAAAAAAATCAAATATCACAAAAACGAATTAAATTATGCACTTAGGACTATAAACAAACTTGAGTTATTTTTTAAAGTAGAATCTAAAACCGTCATAAAATATAGGGTGTTCCATTTAAAAATATATAACTTTGATACGTCACACTTTTTAAAGACCCTGTATAGACTAAAATAATTTTATACTGTGGTCTTATCCGACCTGTGTATGTTCCAGTATTTACTTTTTTAAAAACCCCATGGTTATCCAGCTACAGACCGTGTCGAATATGGTGGGCCACCCTGTATATCTATTAATAAAAACATTATGAAATAGTAGTATTTTTTCCGGACCCTGTATATTTCGGGTTATCGCCCCCAAATTGTAGGTTAAAACGATGGAAAAATTTAACAATAATTATCTGGTAAACAGGAAATTCCTCACCAATTTGTAATGGTGTCTATTAATATAGTTTTGTTATAAACTTTTAAGGCAGTTGTCTGGATTTCAGTTGAAAATCCTTATTTAATTTACCAAGGTTTTGTAAAAAGCTTAACCTTAAAAAATGGGTTTTTTAATTTCTTTTTTTACCACAACGGGCTCCAGAAATTTTAATAAAAATATTGTCACTTCACTGATCTCGATGGATTGCCAATGTTATAACCTGCGCGAAACAAAAGTTACATTTCATGGGCGAAAAAACCGGTTTGTACGCAAGCCAGTTGAGGGTAAACGCACCTGGCCCCAAACAAACTATCCGCATTATAGGAAAGAATGTGTTGACCGCGTCCTGGTTTTCTGTTCGAAGTACGGTAGCTAATGAACGTTACGGTCAGACCGCGGACGAGGGGTACGGGGTGCCGATGTTTGTATTTTGCCACCGCTTTTAAGTGCGCATGTTCGTCCACCCACTGCGCGAGGTCGTAAAAATCCGAAAAATGCTTCTTGCCACTGCGGATCTAAATGTAGGTTATCTATGTGTCACTTTCGATAACAAATATTTTTTCACCACATGCTTCTATACAGGGCCGGATTTACAGGTGTGGGGGCCCTGGGACAGTGAGCCTGTGGGGGTCCCTTGGAAGTAAAATACACCTCTTAATATTCATAATAAATGATATTTTTACAGTATCGTTTAAAAAAACCAAGGTTAGTTTATATTTATACTAGGAATAGGTTGCGAGATACATCCTCGACTTTTAGGTGGTTCGAGGTCGGGGACGCAAGGAAGGGCACTCCACGGAGAAAAGTTGTCAAGACTGGGTAAAGTCAAAGCTGATGATCAATCCAGTGGCGTCTAGAATTTGCGCATTTCATTTTGCATTGTTTTAAAAGTGATATTTGTTGAAAGATGTAATTCAAAAATGTTTTTTTATTTAAATGAAAGAATTTTCAACTTAATATTAATTAAATACTGTTGTGTAAACGGTTGTTCTAATAATACAACAAACTGTATATCTCCGGCACTGAACAACATGGCCGAAAAATGGACGGTGTGACGTCATTACACGTCAAAGCAATATGGCTGAGTGTCGCGACCCTATATACCCTTATAACACAAGTTGGTTTTATTAACGTTTTATAAACAGCATATCATCATTAAGTTTATAATACATTCAAGTAGATTTTGGGTAACGCACGATAAACGTTCTCAAACGTTCGTGAATGTTCTTTAAACGTTTTTTAAAAGTTTTGTTTGGACCAAAACAACGTTTTAAAATCGGTTTTTGGACGTTTACTAAACGTTTTTTTTTATAGTAGTAGCAAAATGTTCTAGGAACAGGTTTTAAAAGTTTTTGGGACGTTTTAAAAATGTTGTTATATGTTGTATTGCTGAATTTATACAGACAAATAACATTAAAATAAAATAAGAATATCCAATTAGAATTTACAGATTGAACACATAACCCTTATTTGCAACCAGTAATTGGTTATTCTTATTTTATTTTTTGTTATTTGTCTGTATAAATTTAGCTTATGTTTTATGTGAATGTTTTTGACATTTAAATAAAAAACTACTTTTATCCAACACTTACATATAATATCTACATAATTGATCAGGATTGAGGATATAAAGTGTACTATAAGTCACTAGTGAGCTAAAGTACCCTTTAGCTCACTAGTGAATCATAGACTTTAGCTCACTAGTGACTTATACTAATTCTTTATTACTTCCAACATTTCACAATTAAAAAAATAACATAAAACAACTAATATATTATACTACAATTTATTCGTGTTTATATTAACAGTAATTGTTATATTAGATTTATCTTGGACAACGTTACATTGTGCGGAGTGTCCTTCAGGAAGTCTTTCAGCACTAGTACTTGCCTTGGTGCGCTCTTCACCCTGTATTCGTCTTGCAATCTCAAACTTGTTAGAGATGCAATCTTCTAAATATCCTTCTGCCACGGTAGAAGACTTCCACCCGCCATGGCGTTTAAGGTTGGTGATATCGGCCCCAGGGTTGACTAGAAGTGTCGCTGAAGAACGCCGCATGCTATGACCACTATATAAGATTTCATCAGGTAGTTGCAAATAATGAGCAACTACTCTCGGAATTTTCGAAATTTTATTTATTCCCACGCATTGCCTAGTGCATTTGCCTTTTTGAAAGTTGACAAAAAATCTTTTGTGAGGCGTGTTCTCTGGCCTGAGGGACACATATTTTCTAAATAATTCAAGCACATTTACCAAAAATCCTTCTTTTAAAATTGTAAAGCTTCTCGATTTGTTCGTCTTGGTATCAGGCATAGAAACATATATGTACTGGCCTTTATCTACTATATCTTCAATACTTAAGCGAGTTAGTTCGTCACAACGGCATGCACCAGCGATTCCCAATATCAATGCAACCTATAAAAATCCGAACAGATAAATATTTAATACCAGAAACTAAAGTAAATTCATACCTTTGACATTAAGTGCTCGTCGTCAGGTGCCTAAGCCAAAAATTTTTCGATGTATTGCCTCTCCAGAATTTTTGCCTTTTTCGGTTTAAAATTTCTTGAATTGCTCTTCAAATAAGCGACAACTTTTCCATACCTCCCTATATCCACGTTCTTATATACTTTTAAGGTCGTCTTTATCATTGAATACTTGGTCCACATTGATGAGGGAGCAACTTTTTTCGATAAAAACAGAAAGTAAGCCATAATAACATCTTCATTTATAGTACCAACTCCTCGCCTTTTCCTCCATGCTTCAAAATCTTCAAATTCTTTATTGTACGTTAGTTTTGACTTCTCTGGAATTAAACTGCATGTCGCTACCGCAGCTTCTTCCAAAATTTCCGCAGGAACTTCACAATTTTCCATTTCGCAAAGCATTTTTATGTTTGTCTACAAAGTTGTTTACTAAACAAACCCGTAGTTACCAACAAAATGCATTACAACCAAACAAGCTTGCTTTCCAAAAAATACAAAATTTTGTTGCTGGTGTTGACAATGACAAGTAACAAATAATGGATGAAGTTTTCAAATTATTTTCGATATTAAAAACGATTTATACGAAAGTGTTGGATAAAATTTTGTATTAGACACGTGAGTTATTACATATAAGTCACTTAAGAAAATTACCTTAAACTTTTCTTGCGTGACTTATATGTAATATAACTCACTTATCTAATAAATAACTCTTATTTCAGATTAGGCAGAAATAACCTTATTTATTAAATTATATTTTAAAAACGTACTTTATACACAACTTATATGTATATATAGTTATGGCCAAAAAATAACAATATATATCAAATTTTCAAATTACTTGTGTTCACATTTACACTTCAGAGTACAGAAATAAAAAGCACTCCACCACCACAATTATCAGATAGTTGGGTTAATTATATTATTAGTGAAATAAGACGCAAAAACAGCACATCACAAAATACTAAAGGAAAACAGCATACAAGGAATACTAATCGTATAAAATTCACTAAAAATGCAATTTTACAACTTGCAATGTCATTCACTAATAATAGAAGACAGAAGATTTGAGGGTGCGTTCCTAGCAAAATTATGGATTTCTTGAATACGTTCCTAACGAATAATGCTCCTCGAATATTTTTCCATTGAAGAACTTTAATAGCCGGCTGTCCATGAGAGCGGTTTTCCGCTCGCGAATAATAATTCAGCGTTGTGATTGGCGGGAAAAGCATTTTAAATTTGCACGAACCAATCACAACGCTGAATTATTATCCGCGAGCGGAAAACTGCTCTCATGGACAGCCGGCTTAAGAGTTATGCAAAAAGGTTATTATCCTGAAAGTACGATTAAAGTATTTTTAATGTGCCAAAATTATTATTTGTGACTTTTTTATTCATTTCATTTCATTATTCATTCAAGTTCAGAATACGGTCAATAAAAACGTTTCATGTCGGTTCTAAAAAACGTTTGTAATACGTTTATATAAAACGTTTTGTTAGTCCTGAACGTTCGGACCTAAAGTGTACCTAAAACGTGTGTTTTTGTGTGTTATGAGGGTAGACCGACTCTAAAAAACATCGTTTTTTTTAGGTCCAGTCTACAATATATATGTTACATGAGATTTCTCGCATTAAGAACCTATCAATGGACACAAAACCCAAAAATTAAAGAAAATCGTAACAGCAGATTTGTATAAATTCCTAAAATCGCTAAATTCCAGTTACAAACAGGACAGAACCTATATTTAGGAAGAAATTACAACTACGACGTAGTTTTACTATCGACCCAAAAGCTCTACAAACTGCGTAGTAGGTGACGTAGCAGTTAGGGCGGCTAGGATGTCTAGCGACGTGTTCGTTAACCATAAAAAATAGACTCACGAAGAAATTAGCTACTAGTATCGACGTATGTCTTTGGTTAACTGTATGTTCTAGAATGAAAGGGAACATGAAAGAGTAGAGGTGGATAAATATTTGTTTTCAGAAGGCACCGGTAAGAACTCGAGTATGAATGACCTGAGGAAAAAGAGATGTAATGCACTATGGTCCAAAATATCTTTTGAGGGTGACAAAAATATTAAATAAAATTTGTGATAATGTAGCTAAAGGCTTTTTTTGTGTGTGTGTGTTTTTATGGTAATTGTCATCACTACTGCTAATGTCTACCAGTCCTATGTCTTCAAATTTTTAATGAAAATGGCTGAATATTAGGGTTGCCACCCCATATAACATTTTTGCCGGCAAGGCATTGGCAAACAGGTATCAAAAAGACATCAAAATGGGCAATTGGCCGTTATTGGGTCACGTGTTGCAAAAAATGTGATGGCATCCATCATTAATAAGTTATGCTGAAAAAATGCATTTAGGATGATAGGGAGCATCCATCATCAAAAGGTTTTGGCAAAAATATGCTTTTTAGATGATGACATTACATTATTTTTTTCCTAATGACAATAAAATGCATTTTTACCGTCCAGGAAACTAAAATATGCATAAATAATACACATGCATAATGTGTGTTTATGTACAGGGTGTCCCATATAAAATTAAATACTATAATTTTGGAAAAACCATAAGAGATACAATAAAAATACTAAAAAATACATTTCACTGAACAACTTCTGCATTTAACTTTTCTTGTATCTCTTATGGTTTTTCCAAAATTATAGTATTTAATTTTATATGGGACACCCTGTACATTAACACACATTATGCATGTGCATTATTTATGTACATATTAGTTATCTGGACGGTAAAAATGCATTTTATTGTCATTAGGAAAAAATAATGTAATGCCATCATCTAAAAGGCATATTTTTGCCAAAACCTTTTTAATGATAGATGCCATCATCCTAAACGCATTTTTTCATCATAACTTATTAATGATGGATGCCATCACATTTTTGCAACACGTGGCCCAATAACGGCCAATTGCCCATTTTGATGTCTTTTTGATACCTTTTTGCCAATGCCTTGCCGGCAAAAATTGATATATGGGCACGTCTCCCAGTTTCGACAGTCAGTATCCCGGTTCCCGGGTTAAACAATAATTTCTCCCTGTTACTGTTGAAGTACATAAATAAAAAACCAGCTAAACCTTGGAAGGAAATCTGGTTTAAAATTATAACAAAAATAATGTACTTCGAAAGTGTGGACCTTTTTTTTTTTTTTGGTCTTCAATTTTTTACTGAGGAAAAGTGGGAACTATAGAGGCCCCCAGGCTTCCAGTCATTGAAATTAAAAAGGAAGGTGGCAATCATCAGAAACGCCGCCACTGGTGGCGCTGTGATACTTATTTTAAAAATTAATTGATTAAAAATGTCTCTATCTGTAAAAAAAAAGACTCTTTGTTTGACCTCCGGACAGTGCGGACGTGCGTAGAGGACTACAAAGTTCTTCCCGGAGTGGCGGCTAGAGGTGTCGTCTAACCAGAAAAATGATTTATTGCAGCAAAAAATAATCAACCCGACGACTACGCCACGCGATACAGGTTTAATGGCAGGCCGGAGACGAAATAAGAGGATGTTTTTTTAGTACGTGATACGTGCTTTCACAATATTTTTATTTATTTATCTAAAAAATATGTAATCAGACTCTGTCAGAGGCTATGTGCTTTCGAAAAGGTTTGTTTACTTTATCATTTTTTGTGTTCTTGGCGGCATCGCTTTCGGAATGAAATAAATATGGTTCTAACTATACCTGTAAATTAGTAAAACTAAAAAAAGGGATTATAGAAAGGGGACTCCCAGTGTTTCTACTTCAGTGAGGTAACTGTGTCAATAAAATTGTAGTTTTATTACCCATCTATAATATTTAAATTATTTAAACCTAAGCTATTTTTGTCGTAGAACACAGATTTTGGACCATAATGCAATGGCGCGAAACGAAGTATATTAAAAGGGCCTTATACAAATAGTAATGAAAGCTCGAATATCGACTTATTCTTCTCTGATAGTATGTATTTGTTTTTCTTTTTTTAAAAATCCTGTATTAAGTAATTTGTCAAGCAGAAGTTCTATTTTTCATACAGTGCTACTTCAAAACCTTCATGGGCAATTTTTGCTAATCGTGGAGAGGAGGCGGTCTTAAAGCGAGACAACATTTGTTTATGTTTATGTGTCATAGAATAACAAGCTATATTAGCTTTGTTCGCGGGTCTAGTAATGAACCGATTCTGAACCAGAACCGAACTGGTTTAGAATTGCTTTAAAACGCATGTCTAGTTATTTATTAGTTCGGAATTTTTATTTACCCCGAACGATTTTCTATACAACTATTTTTCATGGTTAAATTGGATACTATACAAAAAAAAAATAAACAAAAAGGTAAATTGTTATACTGTCGAATGCCACTCGAGGTTTCTCGGCGGAAGACGAGAAATTCCCTGCCTCCTCTCATTTTTAACATAAGTACCTATGTGTATTTAACCAAAGATAAAATTCAAACAACAAGAATGGTAATATATAATATTTGTAATATTGTCTATATTTTTTAATTAAATCTTTATTTATTTTATTGCATACATACATTCATACGGAATACAATTAAAAATCCTTTGTTTATATACGCTCAGAATCACAAAAATATACAAAAAATATTCAACAGGTATATTAACCCGCATGAAAAGAGGCAAAAACAAATAAACTGTAATACAACGGTTTATTTCTGTACCACAAAAACAGAAAACAGCTCACCATGTCGACAATGCGCATTAAATTCCGAACTGAACTTTTAGTTCCAACAAAAATCCCAGGACTGTTAATTAGGTTACGAACCGTTAACGAACTAATTCCATTGTAACCCGCCAACACAGAACTGTTACTAAAATTTCAGGATTTTACTAACCGCGAACGCTGTTTTTTCACTGCGCATGCGAATAGTCCCAGAACCGGTTCAGAATCGAACCCGCGAACAAAGCTACTATTTATGTGCGCCCGGAGGGTTGCAAGTGGTTGCACTTGCACCCCTCCCCCAGGGCCGTATTAACTGTTTGAGGCGCCTTAGGCTAGAATTCTCGGAGCGCCTATTTTCCACGAAAAAAATTTTTGAAGAGCAAAAAAAGGTCATTTCCTCCTTTTCGCGTCTATTTCATTCCAAAGCACCTTATTCACAGAGAAATTATTCACCAAAAATCCCCACTCAACCTAAAGTTTTTTAAAAACTCCCCTGTCTGGCGCCTATTTCTTTCTATGGCGCCCTAGGCTGTAGCCTAGTCAGCCTAATGGATAATACGGCCCTACCCTCCCCTGACTTTTGGGAAGTGTAAGAAAATGTATGAGAGTATATTTGTAGAGTACTAAAAAGAAGTTTCCTTAGCAATTTAAAGGTTTTTACATCATCCCATGGTTTTTGTATGTGCGCGGCGAAGTAGATGGGAAGGTAGCTTTTGAAGGAGCCGTTTTTATTTTTTCTCTTCAAAATTTTTTGAAACCTGATTGAAATTGATAAAAACTTTGATATCTATTGGTGCCTAAACGGTGAGGTTTATCGACTTTAATAAAGAGTACCTTATTTTTGAAGTTTTTTATTGTCTATAAAATGGCGCCCCCAGCTTTGCGATATCTGTTAAAATAAAAAAGTTATGATGTAAATAAATTTTAAGTTTTAAGTAAAGTGCCTTATGGCGGTATTTTAAAAAAGTACTTTTGTCTTAAAATTTTAGAATCTGCAAAGCTCGATTTGTGTGCCAAATATCAACTGGATTGGTTAAAAAATAAATGCAATATGGTGAAAAAACCAAAATAAAAATTGAACTTTGACGACTTGTAATTCGAAAACGAATGACATTTTGAAAAAAAAATGGTATGAAGCTCTACCCTTATTTTGTCAAGTAGAATCACCCCTTAAATTTTGTGACCGATTTTTGAATAATCCTCTATTCTCTATCTAACTACAATTGGTTTTATTCTGCTTAATTTTTTTTTTTTTGGTTTTAAAAATTATTGACCCTGGTCTAGAATGGGTACCGTTAAATATGCGTTAATTGCATATACAGGAACATTTGCAATACCTTACTTTCTAATGTTTTTACGCAAATTCCAACGCAATAATGCGTGTGTTACATAGATAATAATTAAGATTATTATTACTATTTTCATGGATCCGAAACAACAAAAACAACTGGTTTTGTTTTGGCGGATACGAGAGAATGTAGTCTATGTATAGCAAGGTCGTCGCCGTTTCTTTCCACGGTCACTGTCTCCCGAGGCACCGCCTTGGGTTCGCTATTTTGTCGGTACCTACTAAATAGGTACCCGTATTTGTTTACGGTATAGTTTTTTATGCAGAAGCGGAATCGAAAAGTTTTTTTTTAATAATGTGTTTAAAGTTTGAAAACCTTGTCCTAGCCCGATCGTTGACTTAGCGCGATTTTTTTATAAAAAGACCTTTTGAAATATTGTCCCAAAGTTCTATTTGCTACAGCTTACAGTATAACTATGCGATATACAGGGTGTAATTTAATTGATGGCTAAAAATACAGGATATGATTTCTTAGCCACATTTAAGAAAAAAAAGTTTATATTAACCCGTAGCTGGTGAGGTCATCTTATTGAGACGTAACTGGTGAGGTGGGGTTGGACAAACCCCATTAAAAAGAGCATTTTTAAGAAAAAAAATAATCTACGAAAATTATTTTTAATTATTTTTTGTGACTCTTAGTGACTTAAAGAATAATATGAAATAAACAATAAACGAAAATTATTGAAGAATTATTTGTTTTTGCACAACATTGCAAACATTGTAAAGTTCTAGAATAGAAATATACATTTCTAATTGAAGCTAGTTAATAAACACATATGAAATTTATTTTTCCAAAAACTAAAGAATACAAGTAAAAAGTCTCTAAGAAACTACTACAAACAATATTATAACAAGTTTAATAAAAAAAAGTAGTTTTTTTATTAAACTTATTTAGTGAGTTGGGGTTTGTCACACCCCAAATTGAACTTACACCAAAAATAGTACGAAAACCCGAATTTATTTCACCGGTTCTGTCTCACCCCGGTACTGACGATCAAATTGACTGGCAGAAGCTACCTAAGCGGTGGCCTATACCCGACTCCTCCTAACAGCGCAGCAAACCTTTGAAATTTTAATGGGGTTTGACAAACCCCGGCTCACCAGTTACGGGTTAACATATGTCCGAAACCTCTTAACTTTTTGAGCTACAGGGAGTTAAAGTTTGAGCGAAAAAGTCGTATTCTCTAACTTAAACTAAAACTGTTCGAGATATTTTCATAAAATTTAGCACATACGTACTTAGCACCACTATGTATTTTTAATGTGGAAAATTTTTAATTATTTCTACCAGTGGCATTCGTACGGGATGTATACTGAAGATTTAAAAAAATATATGGTACGCCATTGCTTTTTCAAAAATTAAAAAGAATTTTATAATTCTATTTATTTTGCAACAAATTTGACCTCCTGATCTTTTTTTGTCCGATAAAAACCGTTTTTGGATGCATGTTTGGTATAGCGAAATTATTTTTAAAATAGTAGGCTAGTGCCCTATTTTTAATTTTTTTTTCCGAAAACGGTGCACCGAAAGAAAAAAAGGCAAAGGATTCAAAGTTGTTGCAAAATAAATGAGGATTAAAAAAATGGTTCTGGTTAGTGCCAAATTTCATTAAAATATCTTAAACAGTTTCAAGTTATGATAAGAATACGATTTTTTTCTTAAAACTTTAACACCCTGTAGCTTAAAAGAAGTTTAGGTATATATGTTAATATGATTTTTTCTTCCTAAACTGGGCTAAGGAATCATATCCTGTATTTTTAGCCATGCAATTAAATTACACCATGTAGAGGCAAAAGAGATAGGTATACAGGGTGTTTCCTAATTGTAGATAAGAAAATTTTAAGGGGCGTATTCCTGAGCTAATTTTATAAAAAAAGTTCATATAAACATAGGTCCGGAAATGCTTTGTTTCTAAGATACAGGGTGTTAAACTTTAAAAAGAAAATCCGGTTTTTAATAATATTTTTAATGAGTCTCATACAATTATAATAAAGTTTGGCTGTGGTGTTTGTTAAAATACGAAGTTACTATACCCCTAAACTAATTTTAATTTGTGAGACCCGTGGCGGCGTGGAACGCATCTTAGTTAATATTATTGACAAAAAAATGTACGGCACTGACTTTTTGCAAGTTTTAAATTTTTTTCTGTATAAAATACCTAAACATACAACTTTTATGTTTCTTTCATAAACTGCATAATCCTGGCCATAAGAGGGTATTTTCTTCTTTTAAAATTAAGTGAACTTCTTATTCGCTAATAAGTAACAACAAATACTTAAATAAATTTCGTTTATATCTAGTCAAACAACATTTACTAAAAAAAGTGTTTCAGAAATTTTAAAGTTTTTTAAAAACTTTAACACCCTGTACCTTAAAAATGAAAAGTTTGAGGACCCATGTTTCTATGAAATTTTTTCAAAAAAATGGCTTTTGGAATATGCCCTTAAATTTTCTAATCGGAATTAGAAAACACGCTGTATATAAAAAGTTTAGTGCGTGAAAGAGAAATACAAATATACAGGGTGTTACCAGAACAATTTTAAAAATTTAAGGGCAGATTCAAGTATTGAAAATATGAAAAAAATCATATGGCTCACATGGCTATCGAAAATTCCTCGTTCTTAAGATACAATGTGTTAAACCTTGTATCTTAAGAACGTGTAACATTGTAATCTTAAATATTTAGGTACAAACTAAAGACATTCTTCGGTTTGTTCTAGAATTTTTAACATCTTTTGTTTTAGGCACAAAGCAATGGCTACTTTATGTCTTCTTCTTAGTACGGTACTGTAATGTCCAAATACCATATCACATGGCGTTGCTCTGGGTTTCCCTTGGCTTAAACCAGTGATCCTTAATCGGTGGTCCGCAGACAACACGTGGTCCGCTCTCTCTAATTTGTTTGGAAGAAACGAATTGGTAGAGGCACCTTTTAACAAAATAAAATTATAATTAGATTGACAGTTTAAAAAAAATTACGAAGTTTCAACTTCATAATAGTTAAAAAGAGTTGTGTAAACCGGTTGTTCCAATAACACTAAAAACTGGATTTCCCGGCACTGGTTTTGACACTTATCTCATTTAAGGGGAGTCCATGAATTACCTGAGGCGATTAAGGGAGGGGGAAGGGAGCTAAGTTGCATTTTATCAAATCTTACCGTGGGGGGAGGGGTGTCTCTGCAAATATCACGAAATTTTTCTTCCTCTAGAAATAGGAAAATCTAAGGAGATTTGGACATGTTCCCAGGAAAAAATGTATTTTTGTGATCTAGTGTCACAATTTAAATCCAGGACTTGTATGTTTTGCTCATCAAAATTATTTCAATGACAAAATCAATATTTCGGTTTAAGAAGTGGTAAGTCCCCTTAATATAATAACCAAAAGGTACCAGGTGCAGTGGCGTCCCTTTCTCGGTACGTTAGTGAACAGGCAGAGCGCACTTACAACTTTGCCGCCCGTAGGCTATTTGATTTTCGCCGCCCCTTTGTATAACTTTTTCAGCAAAAATAATTTTGAAAAGCCAAAAAAAAAAAAAAAAAAAAAAGTCCTCACCTTTCTTTCTTCCTACTAAATAAAATTCGAATTCATCCACACACTTATTTTATTCATATTTTGCCGCCCCCTAAAGTTACGTCTGCCGCCCCCTAAAAAATGCCGCCATAGGCTTCAGCCTACTCAGCCTTTTGGTAAAGGCGCCACTGTGACCAGGTGACGTTAAATATTATCAAGTAAACAAACTCATAAAAGTGAAACTGATATCATTCTTTGTGGCTAACTTTATTCTGAATGTTTCTTAATATTTCAAATGGCATCTGTCACGTGATCAAATGATCATGATCACTTGCAAGTGATAGAACTGAAAGAAGTGAAACTAATAATTTTTAAAAAGAATACCACTAAAATAACCGCCAATATGACGGCTTTATCATAACCCTTTTATATAATATTGCCTTTGTGGTTGACCAAGGAAAAAAACTTTTTAATAAGGAGCGCTCGATCCCATTTAAGCCTATGTTCACTAAATTTTGTGACGTAATCTTTTTCCGTAATTCTTTGTTTACAATCGTGCTGGAAGCTTTTTTCGCGGTTTTGCTGTTATTTTTGCTTTTTTGGACTTTTATATATGTTTAGTTTTTTTTCTGTTTATAGTTAAATTGAGTAGTTATTAATACTGCAGTTACAGAGAATTTTAAAACCTGTAAACAGGGTCACTGACCTGGATATTGTTTAAAGGAAATTTACGTTTAAATCGTTATTAAGGGTAATATACCATTTTTTAAAATGTTTTTAGGTAATTTTATTTTCTTTTATGCAAGTATTGGTTTATTTTGTCAGATAAAAAAATATTATGGCAAAAAGGTGACGTCACAAACATAACCTATATTTTCGGAAAAATATATAAAATCGAGCGCTTCTTATTAAAAGTTTATATTCCTTGGTGGTTGACCAAGGTTAGTTTATATTTATAAGGTTGCGACATATCCTCAACTTTTAGGCGGTTCGAGGTCGGGGACGCAAGGAAGGGCATTCCACGGAGAAAAGTTTGGGTAAAATCAAAGCTGATGATCAATCCAGTGGCGTCTAGAATTTGCGCATTTTATTTTGCACTATTTTGGAAGTGATATTTCTTGAAAGATGTAATTCCAAATGTTTTTTATTTAAAGTAAAATAATTTGCAACTTAATAATAATTAAAAACTGTTGTGTAAACGGTTGTTCTACTAATACAATAAACTGTATATCTCCGACACTGAATAACATGGCCGAAAAATGGGAGATGTGACGTCATAACACGTCAAAGCAATATGGCCGAATGTCGCTACCCTATATAGACCGACTTTAGGTGATTGACCACATTTTGGACGAGTTTGAGAACCACTGGCTTAAACAAACCGTTGCCAACGTTGCGTTGGTAAACACCACGATTCAATGACTTACGCTACGGAAACGACCAATTTCAGACAAAGATGGAAACCGCCATTCACGCGAGTGTAAACAATCATTATCTATCGGAAATGTACAGTGTATGATGTACAGGGTGATTTACTGCTTTTTAAGCCATTAAAATGTTGAGGCTGAAGTCTTTACATTATCCTTTGTTTAGCTTCGTATGGCGACTAACATTAGAAGGTGGCCCCAGTGCGGCGTTTACACATTTGCCGGCCGTAGGCGATTAATTTTAGCCGCTATTTTCTTTTTCATTGATAAACAATTTTGAAGAGCAAAAAAAATAAATAAATAAAAATCGAAATCAACTAAACAATTTATGAGGTACTAAATCTGCCGCCCCCTAAAAACGCCGCCCTAGTCTCCAGCCTACTCAGCCTTCTGGTAAATGCGGCACTGGCGTGGCCCAGAGGCGAAAAAAATAGGGCCCTAAGGACCACTATTTTTTTCATTACTTAAATATTTATTATTAAAAAATTAAAATAGAAGCAATTTGCAAATTCATTGCAAATTTTTACATCGAGGAAGCGCCGCTGGACATTGAATATGATAACTTTTTGCTCAAAACTTTCTGATAATCGAAATTTATCAAGGGGCTTCATTCATATACAGGGTGGCCCACCATATTCGACACGGTCTGTAGCTGGATAACCATGGAGTTTTTAAAAAAGTAAATACTGAAACATACAGGTCGGGTAAGGCCACAGTATAAAATTATTTTACTCTATACAGGATGTCTCAAAAAGTGTGACGTATCAAAGTTATATTTTTAAAATGGAACACCCTATATTTTATACCGGTTTTAGATTCTACATAAAAAAATAATTTAAGTTTGTTAATAGTACCAAGTGTCTAATTTTATTCGTTTTTGTGATATTTGATTTTTTTCAAAATGCAGGGGTGCAATTAAATTAATTTTATTTTAACAATATAAACCTCTTAAACTTTCAAATTTGTTACAAGATTAGGAACAGTCTGCCTTATCATACGTAGGTCATATCGAGATCATAGATTATACAGGGTAATCAAAAAATAATTTCAATTTTTAGTCAAATAGCAATATCTCTCTTATTTTAAATGGAATGTATGTATGAATGTATTTATGAATGTAAGGTATTTTTTTACACTACATGATGAAAAACCAAATGCTCTTTCAAATGGTGTATAGGTATCTTTTATACTTTTTAAGTAAATTCCGTTTTAACATATTTTTATTCCAAATGTCTATTTAAATGTAAGTAGGCTGTGATATAGCTATGCCTATTTACTAAGCCGTTATTGCAAAATGTAAATTTGTTGGAAAAAAGCACAAAATTAAAAGATTTTGTATTATCTGCTACTATTTTTAAAAATTCACAGAATTTTTTTATTAGTTGCTTATAATGCTACTTCCAATAACACTTATTTCAGCTGAATGTGGTAATGATAAAACTTGTGTTTTTAAACAATCCCAATAACGCCTCTGGTCAGTTATGACGACATTCTGTGACCTATAACTCGTTTCTTCCATTATCCATAATCACTGTGTCAAATTTTTTAAAGCAACTGTTAAGGTTATCAGATGGTTTTTCCTGGAATATTTTTCAGGATTAACTCTAGACTAAAGTAAACCATTTTTTCACATCCTACCAGTATTATATCATCTTGTTGTTGTAGAAGAAGGGTTTTTATTTAAAATCAATGAAATTTCTTTTAAGCTGACTAAAACACTAGTTATCAATAAATGGTCGTTGTTATTTTCTTAAGAAAATATTAATGACTGCTATGTCACAGCCAACTTTAATTTAAATAAACATTTGGACTAAAAATTTGTAAAAACAGATTTTACTAAAAAGCACAAGAGATAGGTATAGGTAACCTATACACCATTTAAAAGAGTATTTTATTTGTCATCATGTAACGTAAAATAATACAGGGTGTTCCATTTAAAATAAGAGAGATATGGCTATTTGATTTTCTGAAAAATTGAAATTATATTTTGATCACCCTGTACAATATTTGATCTTGATTTGACCTACGTATGATATGGCAGACTTTTTCTAATCTTGTTACACATTTTAAAGTTTAAAGTGTTAAAAGTGTTAAAGTAAAATCAATTTAATTTTACCTCTGCATTTTTCAAAAAATCAAATATCACAAAAACGAATAAAACTAGATACTTAGTACTATAAACAAACTTGAGTTATTTTTTAAAGTAGAATCTAAAACCGTCATAAAATATAGGGTGTCCCATTTAAAAAATATAACTTTGATACGTCACACTTTTTTGAGACACCCTGTATAGACTAAAATAATTTTATACTGTGGTCTTATCCGACCTGTATATGTTCCAGTATTTACTTTTTTAAAGACCCCATGGTTATCCAGCTACAGACCGTGTCGAATATGGTGGGCCACCCTGTATATGTATTAGCAATGGGAAAAATTAAAATCTAAGCCATTCGTTTCGTCCCTGGGCCACCTCCTAATTTTAGTCGCCAGTTTCAGCTTCGTAAGGCGCTAAAATTGGGAGGTGGCCCAGGGACAATAAAAACTAGGGGTTACTAAGGGGTACTAATTTTTTTAATTACTAAAATTTAGCAAGGGGTCTTATGTATAAAGATTTTAAATTCAAAAGTTAAAATCCGCGCCATTCGCGAGTTTATTGCAAATTTTTACACCGAGGAGCCCTGCGAAAACTATAATAGTTGGTAACTTCAATGCGCAAAATTTTTGAATATTCAAATTTATCAAAGGACTTCATTTAGAAATATTTAGAAGTAAAAAATTAAAATCAAAGCCATCCGTTTCGTCTCTGGGTCATCTTCAAATTCTGATCGCTAGTTTCAGCTTCGCAAGGCGACTAAAATTAGAAGGTGGCGAGTAAAATTGGGAAGTGACCCAGGGACGAAAAAAACTGGGCTCTAAGGGGCACCCAATTTTTAATAATTTAAATTCATCACTGGGCTTTATTTATAAAGAATAATTAGTAAAAATTAAAATTCGCAAATTCATTGCAAATTTTTAGACCGAGGAGGTACCGCGAAAACTATCATAGCTGGTAACTGCCATGCGCAAAATTTTTGATTATCGGAATTTTTAGAGGACTTTATTATTAAATATACAGGGTGTACTCGAATAACTTTTTTATTTTAGGTTTATTTTTGTATCTTGTACAGGGGCGAAGTTATTTCGTGTATAAATAGAGTTGGGACACCTTGTATAATAGTAAAAAAATTAAAATCCAAGCCATTTGCAAATTCATTGCAAATTTTTACACCAGGGAAGCGCCGATGGATATTTAATATATTATAACTAGACTTACAACTGGAGAAGTATTAGAGATACGATAAAAAAAAATATATATTTTTTTAAACTTTACCACCCGGCGTATATTAAGCGTTAAGATATTTAGGACATAGGTATATTTGATTTTGTGTATTAGGTACTCAGAATGTATTTTAATTATTTCTTTTTTCTCGCGAAAAAGTTTACTTTTCCGCGCGCATTTTAGTTTTGAAATTGTCAGTTTTCCGCACTAGTGCAAAAAGTGCTCAAAAAGTGGCACTTTCAGCACTAGCTAAGAAAAATACTATTCCATAACAAAAACTTAATGAGTTTTACTTCTTTAAAATCGGTGGTAAGATGGCAAAACCCAATATGTCACTTTCAGTGAAATTTTCAAGAGAGATCTTTTTAACTCCGATGGGTCCTGAAAATCTGAATTTTAGTACAATAATTAAATTTTGCAGCTAATATAAAAACAATTAGTTGCAAAATTTAAATTTTGTACTAAAATTGAGATTAAAAAGATCTCTATTGAAAACTTTACTAAAAGTGACTTTGCCATCTTACCACAGAAATAGCAAAAAAGAGATTTATTTAATTTTCTATGTCTTCAAATACTGAAACAACCATAAATTTGAATTATCGTAAGAATATTCAAGCTTGCTGTAAATAAGTCTTTGCATGTCTGAAGTCACGTATACAGAAATACAGGCTTTATGGAATTTTAGGGGAAAACAACATAATGAAATTGGGGTGAGTAGAAATATAGGCAAGATGACCCTAAATTCGGACATCTTAGATATTTTAGCTGTCTATATCTATAAAATTTTCCCAGCAAACACTATTTGCCGGCAATATACATTTTTCATATTGGCATTGATGGTAAAGCATTGGCAATTCGTGGCAATATTATGCCAACATCTAATCCGCATTAAAATGTTAACCCTAAATAAACACTCAATTGCCAATAAATTTTACATGCAGGCGAATTGCCGGCAAGCATACAAAAATGGCGGCATACCAATCCAGATTAAATAAAGCATGCCTTTTTGTTGCAGGCAAATAAATATTGGATTTTTGAAGGCAAACCTTCAACGCATATTCATACTTTTCAAACCATATTATTAACATTGGTATTTAACAAACATTCGAGCAATTTTTTTGATCTGTTTTATTTATAATGGCGGCTAAACAACATTATTTTATGTTTTTTTACATAATTTAAAGGAAATGACCTTTTCCTAACATTTTATTGAGTCAAATCGTGCAAATAAAAATTAAGTCAAACAAAATGTTTATTATGTATTTTTGAGAGAATAAAAATAAAATGATGGTAAAATTAGCTAGGTTAATTTCGACGATTTCGACCGAAGGTGATAAATTTGCACTAGTGCAAAAAGTGCTCAAAAAGTGGCACTTTCCGCACTAGTTAAGAAATATTCTATTCCATAACAAAAACTTAATGAGTTTTACTTCTTTAAAAATCTGTGGTAAGATGGCAAAACCCAATATGTCACTTTCAGTGAAATTTTCAGAGAGATCTATTTAACTCCGATGGGTCCTAAAAAATCTGAATTTTAGTACAATAATTAAATTTTGCAGCTAATATAAAAACAATTAGTTGCAAAATTTAAATTTTGTACTGATATTGAGATTTTTCAGGACGCATCAAAGTTAAAAGATCTCTATTGAAAACTTTACTAAAAGTGACTTTGCCATCTTTCCACAGAAATAGCAAAAAAGACATTTATTTATTTTTCTATGTCTTCAAATACTGAAACAACTATAAATTTGAATTATCGTAAGAATATTCAAGCTTGCTGTAAATAAGTCTTCGCATGTCTGAAGTCACGTATACAGAAATACAGGCTTTATGGAATTTTAGGGAAAACAACATAATGAAATTGGGGTGAGTAGAAATATAGGCAAGACAAGATGACCCTAAATTCGGACATCTAAGATATTTTAGCTGTCTATATCTATAAAATTTTCCGCAAAATTCCAAAATCAAAGTTTACTTGTAATTCTCGTGAAATAGTCTTGTGAATATCATTCGGAAAATAATCCCAGCAAACACTATTTGCCGGCAATGTACATTTTTCATAATGGCATTGATGGTAAAGCATTGGCAATTGGTGGCAATATTATGCCAACATCTAATACGCATTACAAAGTTAACCCTAAATAAACACTCAATTGCCAATAAATTTTACATGCAGGCGAATTGCCGGCAAGCATACAAAAATGGCGGCATACCAATCCTGATTAAATAAAGCATGACTTTTTGTTGCAGGCAAATAAATATTGGATTTTGAAGGCAAACCTTCAACGCATAGGTATTCATACTTTTCAAACCATATGGTATGGTATTTAACTAACATTCGAGCAATTTTTTGATCTGTTTTATTTATAATGGCGGCTAAACAACATTATTTTATGTTTTTTACATAATTTAAAGAAAATGGCCTTTTCCTAACATTTTATTGATACAAATCATGCAAATAAAAATTAAGTCAAACAAAATGTTTATTATGTATTTTTGAGAGAATAAAAATAAAATGATGGTAAAATTAGCTAGGTAAATTTCGACGATTTCGACCGAAGGTGATAAATTCAAATTTCCCGCTTAGCCGAAATACAAGATTTGACAATTTGACAGATGAGGCAACCTTGCTTTTGTTTGGCCGCTTTGTGCAATTGTTTTCTTCGTAGTTTTCTAACTTTTTAGTTTCTTTTTAAAGAAAAGAATTTTTAGTAGACATAATTAAGTGTATGCATTACCTAATTAGTGTGTGTTGTGTAATTAATTGGTGATGGCTAGTCAAGAAGGCGGGTTATTCAAGTAGACTGTTAGGAGCTGTAAACATTTTGTTTAAAACCTTTTAAATTTGTAGTTACCTAAATAAATTATATGAAATCAGGAGTTGCCTTATTAAAAGTTTTAAGGACGTGTTAATAAAAAAATTATATGTATTTAATAGTTTTTTTTTTTTTTGACATTTAACTCCTTTAAAATATTTCTCCCTATGTTTTGGATCTGAAAATTGAGTGTAAGTGTCCCTTAAATACTTACTATTTTAACGTGTTTTCTTTTGATTTACTATCTTTTTTTTTTTAATTTATTACATACCTACTTTTTATTTTTTGTTTGGTTTATTGTTACGATATAAAAATTTATATTATGTACTTTTTTTATTGATAAAGTTTTCCTGCCTTTTTTCTCATTTTTTCGATTACAAAATTCTAAATATGTTATTTAACTTTTGGGACATTCAACTTATAAAACTTGCAATACTTATTTAATGATAAATGCCATTATCCTAAACGCATTTTTTTGTCAATAACTTATTAATGATGGATGCCATCATCCTAAACGCATTTTTTTATCATAACTTATTATTGACGGATGCCATCACATTATCTGCAACACGTAGTCTAATAACGGCCAATTGTCCACTTTCGCATCTTTTTGATACCTTTTTGCCAATGCCTTGCCATTAAAGAGTGTTGGCAATGCCAGTAAATTAAATGTACAACGCCGGCAAAAAATGTTATATGGGTTCCGCAAATTCCAAAATCAAAGTTTACTTGTAATTCTCGTGAAATAGTCTTGTGAATATCATTCGGAAAATAATATTTCTCTTATTTTATTTAAGTTTGTTGTTTCTTTGGTAATTTCGTTCGTGACATATATTTAATACCACTCGCCTGTCGGTTCCTGGTATTATTCGCGAAATATTTTGCCGGCTAAATTTCCCGTTCAATATTATTATACAGGGTGTAATTTAATTGATGAATGAAAATACAGGGTATGATTCCTTAGCGCCTTTACACACTAAGCCGATTTTGACGGACAGAGAGTACAAAATTATTCGAAGCCTTTGAGTTTGCCGACTTTCCCCCATAGACAACTTACATTTAGATCCGCAGTGGCAAGAAGCATTTTTCGGATTTTACGACCGCGCGCAGTGGGTGGACGAACATGCGCACTTAAAAGCCGTGGCAAAATACAAACACCGGCACCCCGTACCCTCCGTCCGCGGTCTGACCGTGACGCTCATTAGCTACTGTACTTCGAACAGAAAACCAGGACGCGGTCAACAAATGCTTTCCTATAATGCGAATAGTTTGTTTGGGTCCGGGTGCGTTTACCCTCAACTGGCTTGCGTTCAAACCGGTTTTTTCGCCCATTAAATGTAACTTTTGTTTCGCGCAGGTTATAACATTGGCAATCCATCGAGATCAGTGCTTTCCCCGTTCTCTGCGTATGAAAGGTTTCATTTGACTTCATACACTTCGATAGCGTTGGGCCGTCGCGTCGCCCGTATTTCGTCTTTCGCTAATATGAAATGCAATTAGCTTAGTTTTAGGAAGAAAAGTTCATATGAACATATGTTCTTAACGTCTTAAATTTTAAGACACTTATTTTATAAAAACTGTTATACTGAATATAAACGTTATTTAAATAAGTATTTATTATTTTTGTTATATATTTGCTAATTAAAAATTATAAAACCTAATTTTTAACAGAAAAAATGCTTTTTTAATTAGCGTCTAGACCCCGTTACATGTCGTTTTTACTTGGAGTTGTATATTATGTAGTGGATTTTTTAAATAAAATTCAACGTGCCCGAAGTCACGGTCAGGTTAGTTTTGGTTAGCAACGCCTTTCTTTTTTTTAATTGACAGCATCCCTATTGATTTCCCGGTTTTTGCAATTTTGTTGCATGTGACGTCATGATGTTATCTGATGTCATCGGCCAATTCTGATTGGCTGGCGTAAAAACGACATGTAACGAGGTGTAGACGCTAGTCTTGTTTTATGGTCTAAAAATATGCAATTAAGTAATTTTCTTTTCTCTTTCAAGATACAGGAAAAAATTTAGAGACATAAAAGCAGTATTTTTATTTGCTTAATGTAAAGAAAGCTTAAAAATTTTACATACATTTGCACAGTCAGTGTCGTACCGTTTTTTTAATATTCTTTCAGTTACCTATTAAGACGCCACTGGACATATTAAATGTAACTAAGTTAGTAATAAATTACCCCTTAATGCCATTAATAATATTGTCAAATTAAAACAAAATTGGGCAAAGGGTAGTTAGTAGTTTGTTGCTTTTTGGTAATTTTGTTCATGACGTATATTTAATACCACTCGCCTGTCGGTTCCTGGTATTATTGTAAATGTCATTCACGAAATTGCCAAGTAATAAGCTTTCATACAATCTGAAATATTTTGCCTGCAAAATTTTGTCTCTTATGATATTATATTAAAAAATTTGTATTTATTTTCAATATTACGCAATACTTGTGTAACTTTTCCCGGAAAATTGTTCCTAGACGTTTTATTGCGTACAATTTAAAGATTGCCAGACAGATATCCACGTGGCGCAATCGGCAACACCGCCCCGACCATGCCGTTTTGTTTTGGGGCAGCTAAAATAGGCCGACAGGCTTGAAAATGGGGTCGATCAATGTAATGGGGGTTGGTGGGACGCGGGGGTGCCAGACTGGGTTGGGGTGCACCAGGAAATGCGCATTTTCGTTTATACAGCTTAAAGTGGTGCGGAGAAACAACTTTATGGGATGAGGAATGGAAGCTGCATTGTTTTATTAAAGAATATTGTCTAGCCCTGCCGGTATGTTTGTGATTGACCCATTTTCTGTCCAGCATAAGTAAGGATTTTCGGCATTTAATATTAAAGAATTTGGTGTAAAATCTACCTGTATACATTAAGGTGCTTTAAAATTCAATACAAATATTTTTAAGCCGTATTTTTGACCTCAAAAAAGACCTTGATGATAGCAGACCATCATTCTGATAAATATTTGTCAGAGCTGGTGAATACGGCCGTTTTTTGGTCTTTTTCATTTTTGCGATAAAAAAACTGTTTTCGAGAAAATAGCCTTTTAATTGCGTATAATTAAAAAATAAAAAAAAAAAGAGACAGTGGCGTAGCAAGAGCCCATATAACATTTTTTGCCGGCGTTGTACATTTAATTTACTGGCATTGCCAACACTCTTTAATGGCAAGGCATTGGCAAAAAGGTATCAAAAAGACGCGAAAGTGGGCAATTGGCCGTAATTAGGCCACGTGTTGCAGATAAAGTAATGGAATCCGTCATTAATAGGTTATTGGCAAAAATGCATTTAAGATGATGGCATCCATCATTAATAAGTTATTAGCAAAAGATAACAAAAAGACACGAAAGTGGGCAAATGCAGATACTCCCAAGCAGCAAGCTGACGTCTTATTGACGAAAATTGTTGCATATACTTTTTTTTAAAGCTAAAATGATGCGATAAAAAAATCGAAGATATTGCAGAAACGTAGTAGTTTATTGTCCATTACGCCATCTATCGGTATGTCAAAAAAACTATTAAATATATATAATATTTTTTATTAACACGTCCTTAAAACTTTTAATAAAGTTTTAAACAAAATGTTTACAGCTCCTAACAGTCTACTTGAATATCTTGCCTTCTCGACTAGCCATCACCAATTAATCACACAACACACACTTATTAGGTAATGAATACATTTAATTATGTCTATTAAAAAACTCTTTTCTTTAAAAAAGAAACTAAAAAGCTAGAAAACCACGTAGAAAACAAATGCACAAAGCGGTCACCTTTGGTCGAAATTAACGTAGCTAATTTTACCATCATTTTATTTTTATTCGCTCCAAAATACATAATAAACATTTTGTTTGACTTAATTTTTATTTGCATGATTTTTAACAATAAAATGTTATGAAAAGGCCATTTCCTTTAAATTATGTAAAAAAACGTAAAATAATGTTGTTTATATAACAGATCAAAAAAAATTGCTTTAATGTTGGTTAAATACCAATGTTAATAATATGGTTTAAAAAGTATGAATATGCGTTGAAGGTTTGCCTTCAAAAATCCGGCAAATAGTGTTTGCTGGGTAACTACTTTTTACCTTACCAATTAATTTTTTAAATAACCAGATGGTGTTTGTCATTTTGTTTTGTTCTTTTGGAGAGGATTGTGCAACTTAGGATGGCTGTACTGATTTCTAAAACATTTTGTTAAAAAAATATGTAAAAATAATAACTCCCTTAACATTTGCAAATCTATACTAATATCATAAAAAGGTAAAGTTTGTAACTTTGTTTGTTGGTATGTATGTTTGTAGGGGCTAAATTTTAGGAAGTACTAAACCTATCATAAAAATTCTTTCACAGTCAGAAAGCTACACTATTCAGAAGTGCTATAGGATACCCATATAACATTTTTGCCGGTAAGGCATTGGCAAAAAGGTATCAAAAGACATCAAAATGGCAATTGGCCAGTTATTAGGCCACGTGTTGCGGAACATGTGATGGCATTTATCATTAATAAGTTATGATGAAAAAATGCGTTTAGGATGATGGCATCCATCATTAATGTTATGCTGAAAAATGCATTTAGGATGATGGCATACATCATTAAAATGGTTTTGGCAAAATATGCCTTTTAGATGATGGCATTATATTATTTTTTCCTAATGACAATAAAATGCATGTTTTTACCGTCCAGGAACTAAAATGTGCATAAATAATGCACATGCATAATGTGTGTTTATGAAAAGGTGTCCCATATAAAATTAAATACTATAATTTTGGAAAAACCATAAAAGATACAATAAAAATACTAAAAAATACATTTCACTGAACAACTTCTGCATTTAACTTTTTCTTGTATCTCTTATGGTTTTTCCAAAATTATAGTATTTAATTTTATATGGGACACCATGTACATAAACACACATTATGCATGTGCATTATTTATGCACATTTTAGTTCCCTGGACGGTAAAAATACATTTTATTGTCATTAGGAAAAAATAATGTAATGCCATCATCTAAAAGGCATATTTTTGCCAAAACCTTTTAATAATGGATGCCATCATCCTAAATGCATTTTTTCAGCATAACTTATTAATGATGGATGCCATCATCCTAAACGCATTTTTTCATCATAACTTATTAATGATGGATGCCATCACATTTTCTGCCACACGTGGCCTAATAACGGCCAGTTGCCCATTTTGATACCTTTTGCCAATGCCTTGCCGGCAAAAATGTTATATGGGATATTTATTATTATGCATGATTGAAGTTCAGAGAATTAACGCTCAACGAAGTGGGCACGGTTCGGCTAGTGAGCTATAATTTTAGGGCACGTTTTTTTTGTCTGGTTCACAATTAATTTCAAAGGACTACTTAAATTTAAAATTTCTAAATAAAATATTTAAACCATTTATACCCTGACCATGCTCTGCGCTCTATTTTGACTAAACTTACTAAACCTTTTAAAAATAATATTTGTTTTGAAACGCAAAATGCAAATTTCCGTGAACCGCCCACCCAGAAATGGCGCGGTTTCTTTTGATGCCGGTTCAAGTACCCGCATGGTGAAGACAAAACAACACGCTGACGTGACTTTTTCCATGTAAATGGGGGCCATTGAGCCTTTTGCCGGGACTACCTGACAATTCGGTGAATTAGATGATAAAAATTAAAAATAAGTCCTTAATATATTGGTTTATGGCGTCTTTTGAAGCGCCGAAAAATATGACCGAGTTCCAATAAACATATTTTCTGCTTCATTTGCTTAAAACGATTCCTTTATTTTAGTGGTTTTTAAGTTTTTTTTTTTTAACGTAGACAAAAAGCATGTAAATTGGTTGCCGAATCAAAAATATTAGGAAAATTGGTTCTCAATATGTTTAAGGTACCTGAGCGCCTCCGAATAGGAACGAATAAATTATAATTGTTATCTGAGGTATCAACATTTTTGAAGAGCAAAAAAAAGATGCCCACTTTCAAAAAATACGTTTAGATTAGATTAGATTAGATTAGGAGGTGGATTGCATATCCTCTAACACTGCAACCTGCTCAGGTTTATTGTGTGTCCTCCGTCCATAGGTTAGAGCACGCTATCCAAGCCGGTCTGTTTAATCAGACTCCACAAGCTTGAAACTGGCCCCTTGGTATATCTTGCCGCTTTAGGTTTTCTTCACCCAGCCTTGCAAACCGCAGACGACAAAGGGCTTCGCAGTAGCACCATACGTGTTCTGCGGTTTCTTCCCTCCCTCCTGGCAGAACCTACATAGGTTTTCTTCTGCCAGGCTCATAGTTTCCAGGTGTTTATTCAGTCTGCAATGACCTGTCAGTTGACCCACTATTATTCTTACTGCCTTCCGGTTATAATTCAGAAGGTCTTTTGTAAATTCTGGCGAGTAAGCCTTGATGAACACTTTCGCCTGACGCTGTCCTGGTGTTCTCCTCCACCAGTCTTGTGATTCCCCTCATAATCCATGATCTAATGGATGACCTTACCTGGCATGATGGAATACCACAGTAGGGCTCAGGACCTACCATTGTCCTACCAGCCCCTCCTTTGCCAATTTATCAGCTAAAAAAAATACGTTATACCGAATTTATTCCCTATTCTTTTATTCATGTATTCCATGTATTCCAGTATTCTATATTGCTTTTCTTTCTTCCTATTTTTTTTTTTTTTTTTTTTTTTGAAGAGCAAACAAAGCAAAAAAAGAAAGAGCCTCACTCAAATTACACTATTTTTGATTTCAAAATATTCATTTTCTAAATACCGCGCTTTATGTCGCAATTTCCCGCCCCCGCAGCGTTGCGCCCTGGTGCCTTGCACCACTCGGAAGGCACGGCCCTGACCAGGACTAACCAAAACTGTTACACAATTATTTGGACTATTTCGGGATTTATGGCAAAAATGCAAGAAAACTGTTAATTTTCAGTACGCAACACACAAGTCACAGCAAAAATGCAAAATTTCTGATAAGTAAATCAAACCCACTCCAAATACTTACCAATACCATAAAGTAACATACCTACGGATAAGAGAAACCATGGCATGCTAAAATTTTCGTACCACTTTTTGCGGCAGGCTTGTAATTGTTTCCAGTTTACACTTTAAATGCGTCGGTCGAAGCCTCGCCTCGTGTAACATCAGCGGTGGGGAGACACGTAAGCTTACTGAAATGAACTAACTGGCGGTATTTCAACGAGAAACGAATAAAATTATATTGGGAGTTTTCGCATGACCTGTCCTTAAATCGGCTATTCCATGATAACTCTTATAATTTCCTTACTCTATACCAATACTAACCCTTCCAGGTAATGGATGTCTTACCTATTTATTTAGCAGAAACCAATATACCTACGGCATTTCTGGGGCTCAGGAACCGTACATATTAATAGTAATGGCTTTATGACCTCTCTTCTAATCGGGAACTAGTTTACTAACACCCAGGCGCGGCAGGTTTTGAGTTTTCATATGGGTGCCGGTGCCAAGTAATTACCAAAAAAAGTCATTACTCTCACATTCTTTTCGTAACCAATACAATAACTTTCAGAAGAATATGCAAAGTAGTATTCCATATTTAACCCAAATAAAAAGTTAAAGAGCAAAAAAAAGGTCCTTACTCACATCAACATAACCGTTTTGAGGAACAAAAAATGTTAAAAGATTCATTTCTCATATGGGTGCATTTTTTTTTTATCTTTGGACAATCCACGAAGGCTGAAGCCTAAATACTAACGTACCGTGTGTGTCTTAAGCAGGGTAAGAGGAAGTTTGAGTTAACACGGGCATTGCACCCATACATAGTCACCTCCTTTGGGGTGCACTGGCCCCCGTGCACCCACGGACTCTGCCGCCACTGCCAACATCCATTTTAGGACACAGCCCGTATACCGATTATGCTCTTGGGGTAAAGAGGAACACCTTGGTAAAGAACATTTTTATTTTGATATTTGCCCTTCCTCCCCTCCCACCTCAGGGAAAATCTAAATTTTAAAAATTAAATCCTCCGTTTGTTTTTTTTTTTTTCGTGAATTGGATCAAATTTTATCGACAAATCTTAAATTTTGCAAAACTATTTGCATTTCTTAAAAAACTATAGTCACTAAATTTTTTTTCCCTTCGATTTTTGCATGACTCTCTCCGATGCCTCTAACCTAAACCTTGCAACACTTAGCCGCGCCGAATGGCGCACCACATAGCCCCTCACAAGGCGGACGTGGACGTCGACAAAATTCACGTTCTTTCAAGGGCTTGAGTATAATTCCGGGGTGATTCAAACTCGGTTTTTTGCATCAAAGGAGCGCGCAAATAGGTTGGTTTGTTTGGACCGATGTTTGGCGAATTGTTGCAAGCCCTGGATCTAGGGGGGGTAAACTGGGGTGTCTGCCCCGGGGCATATTCAGTAACAGCAGACGCGCTAGACTTCCAGCGGCTCTTCGGCTCTTTCCGAATTATGGCCGCGGTGGTTTAAAGCGCTACAGACGGTTATGGTCATGGTTAATTTTGGTTAGTAAAAGTTTTTTTTTTAATTTTAAACCGTATGCCTGCTGCCGTCGCGTCGCCGAAAGCAATTCGGAAGTCTAGCGCGTCTACTGTTACTGAATATGCCCCCGGATGACACCTTTAAGGGGCGGCAAAATTAGGCATGACCGACGTGCACTGAACGGGGCTGCACACTAGTAACGAAAAACTAACCGCCACTAGCTACAGATGTATAATAATTATGGTTATAATCGGTTGATCGCCTAAATTTGATGGTTGTCTAGGTTATTAAATTGTATTTAGCAAAGACAATTGTAGTTTCACTATAGACTCCCAGAACAATGCTAAATTTTTGGTCATCAGTTTGGACACTGGCTTGACTGACTTTATGAAGCGGCATATTATACGTACTGGTTACGTGTACTGATGGATACCCGCTTCATAAATTCCACGAAGCGAGCGTTCAAGCTGATGACCAAAAATTTAGCATTGTTCTGGGTGTCTAGTAGTGAAACTACAATTATTGTCTTTGATTGAGGTAATAATTGTGACAACTTTGACGTGTAATAAACGTATTAAACTTCCAGACAACCCATTGGTAAATACCGTTTTATATGGTTTTCCGGCAAGGCATTGGCAATAAAGGTATCAAAAAGACATCAAAATAGGCAATTGGTCGTTATTGGGCCACGTGTTGCAGAAAATGTGATGGCATCCATCATTAATAAGTTATGCTGAAAAAATGCATTTTATTGATGATGGCAAAGTGTTTTGGCAAAAATATGCTCTTTTAGATGATGGCATTACATTATTTTTTTCTAATGACATAAAATGCATTTTTACCTTCCAGGAACTAAAATGTGCAAAATAATGCACATACATAATGTGTGTTTATGTACAGGGTGTCCCATATAAAATTAAATACTAGAATTTTGGAAAACCATAAGAGATACAAGAAAAAGTTAAATGCAGAAGTTGTTCTGTAAAATGTATTTTTAGTATTTGTATTGTATCTCTTATGGTTTTTCCAAAATTATAGTATTTCATTTTATATGGGACACCCTGTACATAAACACATATTATGCATGTGCATTATTTATGCACATTTTAGTTCCCTGGACGGTAAAAATGCATTTTATTGTCATTAGGAAAAATAATGTAATGCCATCATCTAATAGGCATATTTTTGCCAAAACCTTTTTAATGATGGATGCCATCATCCTAAATGCATTTTTTCAGCATAACTTATTAATGATGGATGCCATCCCTAAACGCGTTTTTTCATCATAACTTATTTATGATGGATGCCATCACATTTTCTGCAACACGTGGCCTAATAACGGCCAATTGCCCATTTTGATGTCTTTTGATACCTTTGCCAATGCCTTGCTGGCAAAAAATGTTATATGGGTGATTGTTTGGTTCATCCACAAATCACTCCCTTCGGTTAGAATGCAGCTTTATTCCCTTTAATGCCCGTAGGGACGCGCTCTCAATCTAAAAACAAAACCTTATAAATTTCTTTACGCGGTGTCAATGACGTCACAATACACGGCAACACCGCAAGCGCCCCATATAATCATAAAGCCATTATTAATACCGATATCGCTTCTTGATTAATGTTCTAAAATATAATACGTCGCTTCCGCGTTCTTTCAGTCCCTCGCCCTCTTTGGATCTGTTCCAACCCCTCGACCCTCATAAGGTGCGACGTTGCCAAATTGGGGCTCCGGTTTTTTTATTAAGAAACACGTGGATGACATAAATAACTCTGGCCAAGGACGGCTTTATTTATTTCTGACCCGGTTTTGTAAGAGTTTTTTTTTATTGTATAGAGCCAATTTTTAGGTGCAACTAATTCAGTGTATTTTCGAAAGTTTTTTGCTAAATAGGAAACTTTTAGTTGTTAACTTTACGAATAAAAAGTGTTTCTTCCTAAAAAGGTCCTGTGTGGTGAAAAAATAAATTTTAAATTAGCTAACGTCCTTAGTTAAATATTAGCATTTAAAAGGGCGACAAAGTTTCTAAAAAATGTATATGTTTTTATAGTATCTGTGATAGACATCGAACGCTCTAAGAAAAACACCGCTACCTCATCGTCTGATATCAGTTCGCTATTCGGTCCCCGCCTACTACAACTGGCCAGGGCCGTATTAACTATTTTAGGCGCCCTAGGTTACAATTCCCGGAGCGCCTATTTTCCACCAAAAAATTTTTGAAAAGCAAAAAAAAGGTCATTCCCTCCTTTCGCACCTATTTTTCATGGCGCCCCTAGGCTGTAGCCTAGTCAGCCTAATACGGCACTGCAACTGGCTTTAATAAAAATAAAAATTGTTTTGAAGACATGCATGATAATAAAAAGACTTAAACAAAACAAATACACACACACTTTGCGTTTAGAACTAAATGAGAATTTTAAAAAGAAATTTTTGTTCCAAGAAAAAGCTTTGGTGTACCATATTTTTATTTAAATTTTTTGTTTAAGTCCAGCTCGAACGCCACTGAAAGAAATAAAAAAATGTACCAAGAGTGTGCGTGAGTAAGACAGAAAATAATCTAGTATATTTCTATCTTACTCCTCGTGTTAATTAGTTGGAGAAAAGAACATGTGGATTGAGCACTGATTTCGATGGATTGCCAATGTTATTTCCCGCGCAAAACAAAAGTTACATTTCATGGGCGAAAAAACGGGTTTGTGCGCAAGCAAATCGAGGGTGAACGCGCCTGGCGCCAAACAGACTTTCAGCATTATTGGAAAGAATTTGTTGACGGCGTCCTGGTTTTCCGTTCGAGTACGGTAGCTAATGAGCGTCACGGTCAGACCGCGGACGGAGGGCACGGGAGCCGGTGTTTGTATTTTGCCACGGCTTTTAGGTGCGCATGTTCGTCCACCCTCGATTTGTTTACTGCACGAGGTCGTAAAAATCCGAAAAATGCTTCTTGCCACTGCGGATCTAAATGTAGGTTATCCATGGCCCAATCCCAGTAGTACGTCTTTAACCCAAACCTCTGTAAGGAGCTTTTTTGGAAGTATTCTTTTATTATTCCTAGATGCTTGGGTATACTCTTCCAAGTAGCAACTTCTCAAGTGCCGCAGACTGGCCAGGACAAACCCAATTGAACCGACGATTGTTTTTAACTATTGTTTAAATTACTATTTTTTAAATAGAATTTTTAATGGCTAGCTTGTTAGTAGCCAGCAGTGGTACATACAATGGATTTAAAAAAAACCTAGCTTACCAAGGCCGTACGGGCAAAATTCAATTATTTTTTAATCTAAAATTGATACGTAGTAGCCACACTAAATACATACAGTGTGTCCACCGATAGACTTAACTAACTGTATTTTTTTAATTTTTAATATTTTAGAATTTTACCCTAATGCTAAACGCTCAATTAAGGTCCCTGTGAAAGAGATATCTGCAGCACTTTGCGTTTGCTTTCTAAATTAGGTTTAGAGATTGGTTTAGACACCTGAAAACTGAAGTGAAGGGGTACTATCGTCGGCAAAACTATGCATAAAATTAGTTTTGGACTAGAGAAGGTCGTTGATGTGAAGAAGAAACAGTGTGGGTGCCAGTACTGAGCCCTGAGGCACGACAGCATTTAAGTGGCTACAAATTACAAATACAACGTTACTTAGCTAAGATTTAAAAAAAAAAATAAAAAAAAATAAAACTTAAAACAGTATTTATATTACTTGCTACGTTTAAATATAATTGACAGAAACAACGACGGAAAATGTTTTCTCCTTTCCACGCATTGGCAAAAATTTTGATGGTCGCTATACATATAAGACAGCTCTACTAACAATTTTAATTAAACACAAATATCATCTAAAAACAGACCATTAAAGTAATATCATCATTACCCAACTAAAGTAATAATTACTTAACAATTAAAAACACACGATAAATAAAGCCGTATATTTTATACGGCTCTTTTCCCAACTTCATATAAATTGCAAACGTTGCTCTAGGCCTCATATGTGGGTATTGCATGTAATCATACTAACTCATGGTTTTATAAAATATTATAAGTTTAAGGGGACCGCCATATATTTATTAAATTTAAATAGCTCTTACGTTTCATTTTACCGTTTTGGTTCATGCTAATTCTCATGGGCGTACCCAATAACCTGTTTTTGTAGGTTTAGAATGATCAAATATTATTTTAGTCGTTAGTCCTTTTTTAGAAGGTAATAAATTAAAAGTAAAAAAAAACTATATAAAACAAGCCTATACTAAAATGTAAAAATAATAATAAAAAAATCCCTTTAAACTTTTACTGTTTAACATGCAGTGAGGATATTTAAAAAGTGTCTACTTTTGAATGAGACAATATTTTGAGATCAGGTAAAATTTGGGTAAAAGAATGTCACTTAAACTACTCTTTAACATAAAAAATTTTGGTCGCATGGCTTAGTGCCAGGGGGCACTGAGAACTGTTTTTTTAATTTAACGAGGTCTCACGTAGCACTTTGTTTTAAAGGTCTTTCGATTTCCTACTTATTACTGTTTAATTTTTTTTAAATTAGTTCAGTTGTTCTAAAGTTCCAAGCGTTTAAAGTTTAGCTCTAATTTGAGCATACATTGCGGTTTTTAAAATTTATGTCCCCCTTAACTTTTGAATGGGTTAAGATGTCGAGATCAGGTAAAATTTGTGTAAAATGGTGTCACTTAAGCTACTTTTTGCATTAAAATAATTTTGGTCATGTGGTTAAGTGTTAAGGGGGCACTGGCAATTTTTTTAAAAGTAGAAATGGGAATCATGCTCGTTTTAAAAGCCCTTGGATTCCCTACTCAACGCCACTTTGTTTTTGAAAATCGGCTTAGCCGTTCCAGACTTACAAACCAATTTCATTAAAACCGCACTGTTTGTACGGTATTTAAGTCAAATTTTAAACGGTTTTAAGTCTGGAACGGCTGGGCCGATTAACAGAAAAAAAATCGAAAGGCGTTGTGTGCTATAAGAGTGTAACGCAAAAATTGTGTTAAATATGTGTATTATGACGTTCTTAGTATAATTTTTGTCATTAATTTTCTGTTATGAAAATCAACGAGTCCTAAGGTTTTGTAAGTAAATGATAGTAGGTAACAACAGTAACCAAATATGAATCTTAACTACATTATAGTAGTATTGAAATGGTAACAAGAAATTTTGCTACAAAAGTATATATAGGTTACAAAAACGGAGCGAGTTTTACTACAACGTGTTCCTGGGGCCTGTAGTCCTACACATTGTAACTGTGTAGGTTACAATTGCATGAATATTTACCAGATTTATTTTTCCGTGTTTTCAAAAACAAAGTTGCGTTAAGCAGTAGGCCACGGGACCAAAATTATTTTTATGCCAAAGTTTAAGTGACACCCTTTTACCCAAATTTCACTTGATCTTGATATCTTGTCATTCAAATGATAAAGTAGGGGGAGAAACTATTTTAATATTCTCACTGTATAATATCATTATACAGTCTAAATGATTTATAAGCTTTTCCTGATATTTAACCATTTATATTTAGTTAGTTTAAAAATTAATAAAATAAATAAAATAAAATTAATCTTATCAAGGTGTTAACTCTATTTGTTCATTTACAGAGTTTCTGTGTATTTGCCTGTATTTTTTATTTAACACATCATTCTTGCAAGGTCGTTTAGCAGTTAATTTCAGCAGTAAAACTCCGTTTATCAAAAATTTAGAGAAATGGGCATGGGCTATGAGAGAGGAGTGCAAGGGGGTGCACTTGCACCCCTCTGGCTTTTGGTAGTGTCAGAAAATATACAAAAAGTACGTCTTATTGAGTAAAAAGTCAAATTGTTTTTGCTCTTCAAAGAATTTTGCACCTCCCTGGCAATGTATGAAAGTACTTTTTGGAGGTTGTAGGCCCTATATATAAAAATAGATTGAATAGACGTTGTTTTATTAGATAAAGACTTGTTTTTGCTCTTTAATTTTTTTTTGTTTCGGTCCTCTATAAGTCATCCTGCCGGCATCCATGGATCCAAGCAACGGAGTTTAACGCAAATTCCTATTCTCAGCAGTCTTCCAACCTTAGTCTGCCATATGTAAAGGATTTAGAGTGACGTCACTATATTTTTCGCGTTATTCGCAGGATGGATACTTAAAAGCATTTATTAACATCTAAAATTATAACCTGTCAGTATTTTGGCCAAAAAATTACCTTAAAATCAATACAAGCTGATTTGTAAACATATGCAAAGAAACAACGTTGTAACATAATAATATGTAAGGCAAAACATAAAAAAATAACATTTGATAGATTTTATTAAAATTTTTAGAGGCTTTACGTATAATGAAAACTTCAAATTTTTATTTTATGTTTATCCACCACTACTGCTCCGGCTTGTACGTGAGCTAATTAGTAAAAGTTATCGTAATCGCATAAATTATCCGATAATACACTGTATAACATTAATTATCGAAATTTTACCCTTTAAAGGTAAAACAAGAACATGATTTAGTTATAAATTAGTAATAATCCAGTCATATTAAAAGTACATTTTATGCGAAACTCTGAGTAAAAGTAAATACAAAATATTAAGCACCTAGTAACAGAAAAAAATGGATGCATAATTATCATAAAATGGAAATTTCTACGAACGTTTAAAATAAAATCCTAATTTTTAATAGCAAAATAGTAAATGATGGTTTTTCTGTTCAAAACGCCGCCTAAATGGAAAGTGTGCTATGACGGAATTTATTTGGGTATACGCCAAATCGGATTGTTTTTCCAAAACAAAATAAAGAAAAACCCCCAAAAACCTATTCAAATTTAAAATAGGTAACTAGAAAACTAAAAATCGACGTTTCGGTGGCAAGTTTGCCACCGTTGTCAAAATAAAATTAAATAAAAACATAAAAGTACTATTATTTATACTTTCTCATTTTGTGATAGCTAGAAGATGGCACCTAAACGGATCATAAACTAGCCATAAACCATCGGCGTCACATTTCTTAATACCTAAAATTCACTTATTCTGTGAGCAAAAATACTTAAAACTCAACTTCAAGAAAGAAAAGTCATTTTTAAGATCTACTATTTATTAAATGGTTATACGGCATTTGTTTTATACACTTTTACGAATTAGCCTGGGCGGGGCATGTATTTACCCATAAAAAAAAGATCCTATTTTGTATTGGTTCGGCGGATTCATTTAATTAATGATGATAATATTTATTTGGGTACACGCCAATTAGGATCATTTTTCATAAAAGAACATTAAGAAAAACCCTAAAAAAGTAAAATAAGTAACTAGAAAACTTAGTGCGTTTTTACACACACTGGCAATATCGGGGCCAGGTAACGACGCCGAATTCAATATAAATGAATTAGTACTTTTCTACATAGCTTGGCCCGTTGCATATCTGTTTGGGAACTTCTTGTTTGGGCACCTAATAAAAGTTTACCTGACCTTACCTTTTTTTCTGGTTTGGTCCCTTGAACAAAATGCATAATTATTTCTTCTTGTGTTGTACCCTAAAGGTGTGCAAATAACTTAATAATTTAGACAGACATATTCATTCTAAGTTTACATAAGCTCTGTAATGCGCATTAGCAAAATGCAAATTTAAATAAAACCCATCTGTAAAGACTCTTAAATCGGTGCCAGTCTTATTGCATTACAATAGTTCTGTTATTATTACAGAGTATGTACAGGTTACAATTAACTTATTATAATACCACTATCTAATATCACTCCCATTTTTATATCGTTAAACTTGCACCCAACTTGATCCGACACTGGTAGTTCATTTTATAAAAATATTCAACTAAACTATTGTTAAAATGTTTATGGCCCTATTGAATTGCATTATTTACGTGTGTAGGACCAAATTACCTGTTTAGTCGTTGGTTTACATTGAAAAGAGTTTAAGACTTTCCCTGTAATGAAACCTTTTTAAATTTATAATACCTTCTCTAGCTATCATGATGTAAGAAACACAGTTTACGTGTAAAATCTTGAAACTTAACCTTTAATTTTTGGGAAATTTTAAAAAACGTTTGACATTAGCTGGTAAATTTTGTGTTTAATTAAAAAAAACAACTTTGTGTTATAACTTTAAAATAAAAGTAAATGGAAAAAACAAAGGTACGTCACTGAATTCTACGTAAAAATCCCTAAAACATTTTTATTTACATTTTTTTATATTTCTAATATTAAGCGAGTTTCGAGTGCTTGGCCAAATTGATAAAATTAAAAAAAAAGCTCTGTATCTTCACAAGAAATAAAGTTAGCAATGATTTATTTTTACCATTGAATTTATTTTTGAAATCGAGATTGCGCAATCAGATTCGCTCTATCTCTGTTTTTACTATACCCTGCAAGGGCATCGAAAAGGCCCCACCCTGTAAGCTAAATTCTTCTCGGAATGTCGGAGCAAGACTTGTTAAATCGGCGGGCAATCTAGTATCGGTTCAAGTGATTTTAAAATCAAAAAGTAAGTCTTTTTTGTTTAATATAGTTATAATTTGTTGTTAAACCTAAAAATACAATGCATTAAAAAAATTAAATTAATTTTTGTCTTAATTTTTCCATCGTTTTTGCTTTAAAAAATTATTTTTGAAAAACAAAAAAATTGTAGGTTCACATAGAAAGTATTGTTGTTAGTAAGATGTGTGCAAAATTTCAAGAAGATTGGCCTATAACTTTTTAAGTTATCGTGTCCGCTAATTTAAAAATGTAGTTTTGAGAAAAACGCGTTTAAAGTTTGAGTATAGGTACGTGAAAATTTAATGATTATAGTGATTTACCGACCATACTAAATAAATACTGAAATATATGTTCAATTAAAATTTTACTGGCATGTTCCTAAAGGACGATACTAACATATCCCCATAATCCAACTAAAATGTTAAACTTTTACAAAACTAAGAAGCGTACATCCTTTTGTCAAAATATTCGTTGAGGTAACGCTCGAAACAGCATTAGACTTGCAAATTTTATATAAATTGAATGAGAGATATTAAGAATATAAACAAAAAATACGATTTGAAAAAAAGTTTAGCACCCTGTATCTGGAAAACAAGACATTTCAGGACCCATGTTTATAGATATTTTTTTATATATTTTTGATGTAAAATCTGCCCCCTAATTTTTTCTTAGCATCATTATGTAACATCTTGTATAGTGGTTAAGATTATTCGCAGACCACAATTATGCGGCTTATTGTATTAACACGATAAGCCACACAGCCGCAGAAATCTGTTTTATTATCTAATTTATTTAATAAAGTTTAGGCTTAGCCACAATAAAAAGTTTTAAGTATTGCCCTTGGACTTAATTAACTAATAAACATTTATTCAAGTTTATTTTTGATAAGAGTTGACTTACAAATTTAATTTTACGTCCAAAAATTTAACTTGTAATATGCTGTCGGATTTTGTTTAAAGTACACGAAAAGATAGTGAATGTCCCAGTTGAATTTTCAGCATTTTGACAACTGTCTTGTGTAAAAATTTGGTCGACTATTGATCTGTTTCTACGGAAGTGACTTATCATGTAATTACAATCAGCAGCCCTTTAATTTTATACATAAAAAATAAACCCTGGAAACCTGCAATAAATCTGTGTGTTAAATAGACAGGTATGCATGTATATATTTGACGCACGTTTAGTAATTATTTACTTAGTTTACACGAGCGCTTTAATGCGCATTAGCCAAACGCAAATTAAATTAAATCGTATTAAATCGTTTGAAAAGTCGTAATTCGCATTTCCTTAACAAAAGTAGCGTAGCAGCAAGGCGTAGAGCGGTATGGGCGGCCACCTACGGCCTCGCGCCTGGGGGCCTCGCAGCAAAGTAAAGGTATGAAATATGCCCTATGAAAATAATGTAGAAATGAAAGGGTATGGAACTTTTTTAAGGCCCGTAATTGTAATGTGCTATGAAAGGGGCCTCGCACAATTGCATTTTATTTGAAAGATTGTGCTTAAAGGGGTTAAGGACCTTTTTTTCTCATCAAAAACATTTTCAAGGACATGAAGGAGAAAACGGGGGCTTTGCGCGGGATAACGTCGCCTACGCCTAAAAGACATAGCAGGAATCATGAGGACTTGTTTTTGCTTCTAATTTTTTTCACGATCATTGTCAACAAAGGGGACTCGCAAATCCGACTTCGCCTATACCTGATTTTGGCCACGCAACGCCACTGATTAACAATACATAATATCAAAACAATTATTGTAATGCGAATGACGACTTTTAAAACAGTTTTAGGGTGGTTTACACATGCGTTTTACTCAAATTTGCATTTGGCTTATGCGCGTTGAAGCACTCGTGTAAACTTAGTAATTGATACAAAACATGCAAAATAATATTTCGCAGCAAGCAGCAATGATGGAAAACCATGAAAACCAAGCAAACATGGAGCAAATTACATTTTAATTATTGATGTTTGCCTAACCTAAACAGAAATTAATTAACTAAAATCAACACAAGTAATAATATTTTTGCAACAAAACGCGATCGCTCTGTGTCGTTTTGTGTTTATTAAAATAACATAAATTCATATATACGGTTACTTTGGTTTTGGTAGAAAAACAATCAGTTTATTGCAGATATAAATTCGGTTTTTTAAGTTTTTTTTTGTTTAAAAGCTTGTTTTATCATTTATGGCGCGAGAAAAAAATCATTACCAATAAGCAAAAAAACAAATCTGTTTATTTTAATGAATTTAGTTACCTACATCATTAAAAAATTGTCTAAGATTCGAATAGGAAGCGACCTGCACCCATTTGTTTAACGGATAAAAACTATTTTATAATAAAAAATAAAGTACTTAAACAAAGTTATTGTCATAGGATTGCCTAAGAAAGTATGGTCAAGGTTATATTTATATTATAAAAATAACTTTTTTTTTTACTCTACATAACAGTACCAATACATCGCTAATTTTTTTCTCATCAAATTTTATTAATAATGTGATTTTTTTTTTAAATTTTAAATTTTGAAAAATTATTACAATTTTGTGATAAATTCTGTATTGTTTAATTTTTTTTTTTAAACAAGCTTTGAAATGTATTTAAATTAATAGGGGTTTTCATTGTTCAGGGTTTGTTTAGAATGTTGAGGTAATTTTTAAATTTAAATATAGTCTTGATCATATTTTTTTAGAAAACTCTGAGGGAATACCTTTGTTAAAATACCATATTTAATATAAAATATTTCTTATAATAGATGGGTGCAAGTTGCTTCCTATTTGGATCTTGTACTAAAATACCTTTTTCTAAAAATATTATGTGCAAGAATCACAGGGGATCATATGTTATTTTTAGTTGTGCAAGTCATCAAGGCGCCATCGAGGCCTTTTGTTTCTTCTTTAACTTAAAAAGTGAGACGTGTTACCCTTACCAAACATATTATACCAGATTATATTGGTAGAAGGATATACCATTTGCCAAGAAAAATTTACTTCGTGAAATTTGCGAATAAAAGGTTGATTTTTTGAAACACACACCCTTTCATCACCATGAAAAAAATCTAAGTTTCAAAGATAAATTTCTTAATAATATCTCTTTTTTCACCTAAATCTTATAAAAAATCTTTATTTTTAAATTTCAAAAAATAAAAAATTGGTAAGATTTTTCAGCAATTCCTATACTAAAAGTGTATGGTTTTTAAAAAATAAAGAATTTTGGATAATTTATGACAAAAATATTTCTGATAAGGTACACCTTTTCTATTTCAAATAAAACATCATATTTTTTGTTTTTATTTATTCCTTTCCTTAAAAAAACAAAAGCGTCAGGTTAGAAAATATTTAATTTATGACCACCAAGTAATTGGACTAGAGCTTTGATGCTGTATTTATTTTTGGTAACATTGGGTATAGCAAATTTTATTTTTAAATAATATCTCTAATCTCCATGCAGTCAATATTTATTACATTGTTAAAATATACACGTTTTTAACAATCCCTAAATCCTATTTTATATGAACTGCAACGAAATCCTCCTTTAAAAAAAAATCCAATCAATATAAAGCATTAACGGTTCTAATTATCACATCTTCTTTTAGTTTTTTGCTATCACGTCACAATTTTGTGTAAAAGCCTTTTTATAATAATTGCTATAATTTCGGATTTTTGTGTAATGTTCTTGCATAATTTTTTTATTCTGTACAGATCGTACTGGTAGACACAAAAACAGTTTACAGTAGTAGAAAGAGGGATAAATTAACCGACCTAGGGTGTTTTCACAAAATTCAAAAGGACCCATCAAATAACTACCCCTATTCATTTTCATGTACCACTAGCTTAACAACAATATTCTTATTTTCTAACTTAATTTCATTAAAATGATCTTGTTTTGATAATTAAAACTCTTTGAATCAAAGACTTAACTTTTGGGATCTAGATTGAAACAATAGCATTTCTTAAATTAAAATACAAGACAAAAATAGAAGGATATAAACGTTAAGAAAATGTTCTACCTTTACTCTCTATTAGGCCATGTATAAAATTTAGTTATAAAGGTCATGAATAAAAATTGTGAAGGTTTTAAGTACCTCAATAACTCGATCAAAAAATAAATGTATCATTTTAGGCTCGCAAATTCCAAAGCTCATGAAGAACACTAATTTTAAAATTAAATGGATCACGTTAAAAAATACAATAAAATGGTTTTCTAGAAAGATATCAAGCACTTTTGTTTATAAAATAAAAATATAAAAACTACCAAAGAATTATTCAAAAAGTTTAATTTTCTAATAATACTCTAAAATAAAATAACGTGTCCCTTAAAATGCACTTTTAAACTTTTTCTTGATTTGCTTCTTTGTAAATCTGAATGCTTAAATAAATACAACAAATGTAGAAGCAATGCTTGCTGGTTATTATTGCTTGCTTTTATTAACTTGGGTTGTAACTATCTATCTATCTATCTATGTAACGGAATCTTTGAGCCTAATTTTAACCAACTTCCAGCTATTCGATTTCTTTGAAACTTTGCACACGTGTCAGGACCGATGAAGATGCAATAATTTAAAAACAGTATCCCGTTATCTTTTTTGAATCGCCAGGAAAAAAAAATTCCATTATATTATAAAAACAACACCTAGGATGCCATCTGTTGGCAACATTTCAAACTTTGCTATTAAATGAAGAAGAAATTTTTAGTTTTTACACAATTTGGTTAGTTGCACCATGGGTGTTCAATTTTTATGAACAATAAAAATATAGGGTTAGTTGCACCATTAGTTCAAGGATTCCATAATAAAAATTACATTATGTGTAATGTATACATAATACATAATGTGCAATTAATAAAAATTAACATTCTTTTTTTGGATCGCCAGGAAAAAAAATTTTCCTTTATATTATAAAAATATAAAAACAACACCTAGGTTGCCACCTGTTGGCAACATTTCAAACTTTGCTATTAAATGAAGAAGAAATTTTTAGTGGGTTTGCAATATATTGGCAACGGTCCAAACATTACCTGGATTGCCATCTGTTGGCAAAATTTCAAACTTTGCTACTTAATGAAGAAGAAATTTTTTAGTGAGTTGCAATCTGTTGGAAAAAATTTTAAAATTTGCCACTCTTGTTCATTAAAAAAAATTTTCGCCATTTTGTCAAGAGTAGCAGAAACTAAAAAATGAAAAATAATTAATAGTTTAAAAAAACTAAAAAAACACGCTTTTATATGCAACCGAACTAAAAATTAGAAAATAATTTTTCATTAAAAAAAATATTGTCATTTCATAGTAAAAAGCGTGGGGTGATAAATATATTAAATGTTATAATTATTATATTTGCAAATATCTATGATGGAAAAGTTATGAAAAAATAGTAAAATGCACCCCACGCTTTTTACTATGAAATGACAATATTTTTTAATGAAAAATTATTTTCTAATTTTAGTTCAGTTGTCTTTATTTAGAAGGAACAAGTCTATAAAAATACTGTGTAATAATTCAAAGGAGCAAAACTTTCTTTTTTGCAGACCAGTGAATTACACATACTTATTTTTGGATGGTGTCATCATGCCTATTGTTAATTTAGGGCTTTAGCTTATTTACGTCTTTAGTTTTAGTCAATTAGTTAATATATTATATTTTTCTACGACCGTTAAAAAATGTGCCGTTTTTTTAATCGTTAACATAAAGTTAAAGTACTTACTCCATTCTAGTACACTACACAAAGTGGTGAATAAATTAGTGTTTTGTTTCAATGCCTACTACAATAAACTTAAATATCAATTTATGCAATGCAAACCGTAAAGGCTACATCAGCTGATCCTAAGGGTCAAGTTACCTTTGATTTCCTCATTATTTTTTTTAGTTCATGTGTCACTAGTTGTAAAATTTGACAGTTTGCAAATAAACTTAATAGAAATTAATAAAAATTAATAGTAACAATGAATTTGGATGACTAAGAAATTAAAAAGGAATTTATACTGTTTAAGTATTATTTCTACAAAAAGTAAGTACGTACAATTTTCTAAAATTAAATAATAAATGCATAGTTATAAAGACAATAATTGTCTTTTAAAAAATAAGGAGGCTATGATTTTTTGTTGCAATATAAATGGCTGTGCTGCAAAAATTAAAATTAATAAGTTTAGATCAATAAAGCATGTATTTTATGAAATTTTTATACGATCGTGGAAAAAATATATTATGTAACACATGCTTGAAGTGTCTTTTTTACTCATGGGTTCACTCATTCTAAGGTATCACTTTATGCACTTGTTACAAAAATTACTATTTTATCACCGTTTACCTGCAACATCTTGTATATTAAATAAAACCTTGTTTGTCAGCCAAAAAAGTGCTCTTCATAAAATCATTGATTGATAAGATCCCAAGTTTATTCCCATCTAGACAAAAAAAAAACTAAAACAACTTTCTATTAAATTAAAAACTATCAAGAATCTTAATGAAGGATCTTCTGAATTAATGTTAATGACAAAAGGTGTTGCTTATAAATCTTCGACAATTAAGGGTCTAGACGTGAAGGGTGTTGTTTTTGTTCTTATCTCGTTAGCAGTGTGCTTGATGAGTCTTATTCATGTTCTTTTTTGTATTTAGATTATAAGAAAATTAAAAATTATAAGTTTTTGTACATATTTTTTTAGGAGCAGGTGCCTTGTATAAAAAAATATATATTTTAAGCAGAGAACGAAAAAATGTTGTGTAATAGATAGAATCTCGGGAGACAGACTATGAAACCTTAAATGAACATTAGACGCACGCTAACACTAACAAACAAAGTATATTTCGATCCAAAAAGTATTTTTGCCCTTCTAATTTATACACCTTGTATGTGCCCCAAATCCGACCTTCCTTGGAATATTGTTTTCATATCTGGGGCATGGCGGCCCCCACAATCCGTAGCATTCTTGATTCCATTTAAGAGCTATTCGCCTCTTTAATGATCCTTCACTTACAGAAAGGCTTCTATCTCTTGTTTAACCTCGGGCTGTGGGGGATCTATCGCTTTTTTATTGATAATTCCATGGCTTCTGCTCTGAAGAACTGTACAGTATAATTCCTCCACGTATGCATCCCTTTACGGTACAATTGAACAGGCCCCGAATTTCCTATTTTATTTGTTCTCTTATTACCAGAGTTTCTAGAATCTGGAACATGCTGCAAAGATTTAAATAAAATATAGTTATTCTCAAAACTTGAATAAACATACATATTTCGACGGCCTTAATCAAGTTAAAGTTTTACTTTATTGAAGTTACTTTTTTATATTATTCGAGAAAACGATAAAGAAAAACATATAACATGTGTATGCCTATACTGCATGAGCAATACATCGGTTGGAACATCGGCGAGTTACGTAGTAAACAAACAAGCAGTATTTGTGACCTATGTTTACATGCCGGTAGACTGTCTCTTTTCCTTACATTGCCGATGTATTATGTTATTTAGCTCAACCGGTTTTTGCCACCGGACCAATTAGGTTTTTTCTCTATACCTCTTGGTTTGCAAAACCTGCTTTTTACCAGCGATGTTAGCGAATTTTCATAAACGCCCTTCGCTAACCACCGCTACCGACGGAAAAAGAATATAGTTAGTCGTTAAAACAAATATTAAACTTTACCAAAAACCTTAGATTTTAAATTTAAATAACTTTGTTTATAAAAACATGCAATTAGGTCTTCTCGGACCGCAGTAAACAGAGTCTTTGATTTCTTACTTAGAAGGCCCGGGTTCAATACCCAACCGGCAAGAAATTTTTAGGTAAAAGTAATTGAAAAATGACGTCCTTTGTGACACTGCCGCGTTGTCTAAAAGTTGCTGTGAAATGCAAAAATTGCATATTTCAGTGCTGGGACAACGTTGACGAAATAAGATAGAATTAATACCCCAACACCCACGGTACTCTGTTACTTAGGCATAAGCCTTCGTGGGCTGTCACAAAGATAAAAAGTATTGTAAATATTGATACGAGATATGCCTATTTTTTGTTCGAAGACGGTTTTTTGGTATTTATTGGTATCACAAAATAACTATTGCGTTAGCTATAATATTCTTTGGTGATATATTCGCTTTGACCAGTAGTAAATCATTTATTTGCTCAGTAGTGCTTGTAGTTTTAAATTTGATTTTTGGGTGTTTTATTTAATAAAAATTGCATCCGTTAAAAAAAAACAAATAATAGTGGACATATTATTGGAACATGTAAATTGGTTCCCAACCTATTTGGTTGCACTGATGACTTTTATGTAAATTGGGTCCCAACAAGTTTACGGTACTTGACCGCCTCCGAATAGGTACGAATTTTAAATAAGTAATAAAACAGGATTGTGTGAGTGCTTATACATTTGAACCAACCAGAATAAAGTGTTTTCTTGTTTAATTACAAATATTTTGCCTATTTCGGCAAAAATGCTGAACAACTGTTTATTTAAATACGCAACACTCGAGTTACAGCAAAAATGAGAATTTTCTAATAAGTTAAACAAACCCACCCCAAGATTAATAAACTTTTCAAGGTAATCGGTGTCTGTCTGAGCAATCGGGCGCCCGAGCCATCTACCTATTTATTACCAGGAAATATACCTGGGACGTTTCTGGGGCTCGGGAACTGATTTACATATGACTGTTAATGACTTTATGACCACTATTCTAATCGGAAACCAATGTACCAACACCCTATTACCTTTAGTGACCTACGGAAATGACCATAAAAATCAGCCAGAGTCAAAAGGTATAATTTTTACATTTTTAAATGTCCGGTTTTTGGATGAATTGTTAAAATAAATTACTTAATCTTGAGAATAATATTTTAATAATTGCCCTTATGAAAATATTTCTATAGCACCAAATGCCTGCTATTTCTAGACGAGATCTAGCAATAAAAGAAAAATATTTCTTTAATTAATTTTAATAATCCCAAAACCGTCCAAACATTTACATGGCCTTATAAAACACTTATAAACATCTTTTAAATTTATCAAGCCGATTTTACTACAAAATACTTTGACTTACGACTTCCTTTCTATTCACACAGCAACCTATAAAAAAATCCTGGTCATTCAAATTAGAACCATCCCCTATTATTCTTTTGTTAACCCGCCATTATGCACCCCTTTATTAAATGCCCTAAAAAATACACATCTACCTCTTCAAGGGAAAACAAAAGAACACCGAAAGCAGCTGATTTATCATAAAATTTTTAACCTGATTCGACAGGTGCATTGCTAATAGGCCTTCGGCTCCGAAGAGGCAGTTCTGTTGGTTTTTCAGATCTCTGGTGCATCAGCGTGCCTACTAATTTGACTTGAGCGAAGAAAGGCAGAATGAGTTTATTGCTTATACTGGGTGGATAAAATTATCTTTGGTTAGTTATTTATTCACTGTAAATTCGCGAAAATGCGGGAAATTTTATACATATAAAAAAAAATTAAAAGAAAACTATATGTTCATAAAAACGTCCTTTATATGGGCCTCCACTTTGGACATATTGACCATTAAAGATCCCCAAATGAATCGAGTTTTTTAAACATAACTATTAAACCCATTTCTTTGTCGTACGTTGTCCGTGCGGCAAAGCTGTCTCTAGAAAAATAACTTAACTGTTTATATATTTTGACTTACAACATAGTTAATAATGATACTTAATTTGGATGACCCTGTATATTTGATGAGAGTTCCATGTCTTCCCCCTTCGCTAAGATGGCTGCCAACTCTGCTGCCAAGACTATTATTAATTGTAAGCTTTATGGATCTTTTAAAACACTATTTAACCATTTAATGATTTTGCGCTCTTATGAAGACACTTACCGCCATTGGCCAAGAGTGCTAAAACTAAAGAGACAATTTACCTTCGTTAACAATCAACTTCAATATTTTTTTATAGCACTGTATACTCTTTTCGTCTTATAAAATTATAGAGCCTTGCGTGCATTCAGGGAAGTGATGCCTATAGAAAAGACAAACTTTAAAGAAAAAAATTGCCCAGAGCTGCGGTCTTATTTACACAAGCAGCTGCTAACAAGGCATTGTAAGTTTCCTTCTTTTGGTAGGTAGTAATCATGTTTCAAATCGTTATTAAAATAATTCGATATAATGATCTTTGACAAAATAATAGCGTTAGTTAGAGGCTATGTTTACTTTAGAAGTTAATACTATACAGGAAGATATCTATCATAATTTATGATATAAAATATGTAGAAAATAGTGGAGAAAGTTGCGGTTATGTGTATAGTCTTGCTTGGTAGAGTATAATAACATTAGAAGTAAAAAATACGTAATTTTGCAACACTGCAAGTATTAGTGTTGGCGATTTAAATTAAGAAATACAATGTAGCAATACGGGCAATCAGATGATTAAAATTACTAGGTATCTATACTTTATCCAAGAAACATTTGCGAAAAGTGTAAACAGTGATTAACGCGTCGTATCACAAATTCTGTACGTATACCTATTTGTTTAAAGGCAATAAAACTAAAAAATAATAAATGTAAACATAAAGACTTGCCAGGCAGGGTCGGCATTGTAATTTCTGTTTAAAAATTATATAATAAAATTGCCCAAAATAATTCAAAGTTATTAAATTAAATACGACTTGGATACCGTAGTAGAAAGAAAAATCACATCATAACTTAGAAAGCGTATTAAAGCAAATCCAATGGAATTCGTTAGTGCGCCCATGCCTATTTCAGCGTACACATAAATTTGTTCATTTTTATCAAATTTGCTTTTTTTAATTTTTTTCCTACTTTGTACTCCTCCCTCTGTACTCATCCTGCCTGTCGAATAACCTTTTTTTTGTTGCATTTCAAATTTTTTTTGCCTTTAATTTTTTTTTAACTTTGCACCCTCCTGGAAGTCATCCTGCCGGCGTCCATGTGCACAAATATTTACAGAAATTACCCAATTTTTTGTTTCTATCTAGACTATTAGAAATAAGCACTGTTGAAGTAGGCATCATTGTTTAACAACCTATATATTTTGACTCATTTGGATCGCGAATAACTTTAGAATAAATAAAGATATCAAAAGCGGCTTTTAAAAAAGCCTTAGATTTTTTAAGAGTTTTTGTTTATCAATTCCATTAACATAAAAACAAAATGGCTGATTTTCCGATATAGGGGCAACTTTGGTATTTTGAATGAAATACCATGTATATTCTTTTACCTTCTTCTAGTTCAATCTTCTTCCTCCAAAAACATGTAACATAAGCTATGACTATTTTGAAAATATTGGAAGTATTCATTTCTTAAAAATTAACTACATGCCAATTACTAGTATCAGTTAACAGTGAAAATTTGCTTCACCTAACCATACAAAAAAAATACGGCAACAAAGGTATACGCTGTTCACAAAAGAATAATTGCAGTTTAAAAACTTTTGGTAATATTGCAAAAAAATCTATAGCTTTGTTGCCGTTCTAAAGTTATTTGCGATTTAAATGGGTGAAAATATAGTCGGACACCCTGTATTTTGTTCTATCTGAAACGAAAACTAAAGAATTATTTGAATCAGAGAATAAATAGTATGTGCAACTCGTAGGTAAAGCATATATTTTCAGAGTATTAGTGGTTGCTGGACTCGGCTAAAGCCTCGCCCAGCAAACTCCACCATCGTCCGGAAATATATCGCTTTACCTACACATTACACAATATACTTTTTCATTTATTGACAGTGGAGAATTATTAGAACATCTTTTTTTGGAATAAATGTCTCCATTTAATTATTGTTCTTATAAAACTGTTAACAATATGGCGCAACAACAAGTACTAATATGTTTAAAACAGCATTAGAAAGTACATATTTTATTTAAAAATTATACCCGCCTTTATTATCTATTTAAAAAGACCGGACAGAGGCTTGAACAGGTAATTAAGATAAACAAAGATTATAAATCAAAGTAATCATCCATTTTTCTCAAAGAGGCTTGATTGTTTAAAGGAAAGGAGTAAATATCAATGTCAAAGCCTCACAGTTTAAAATCGTTATATTACAACTCTTTGGTTACACGTGTTTCGCTCAGTGTGAGCATCATCAGACCTGAAATGGTTCTTATTTATTAAAATATTTCTATACCATAGGTAACCTTAAAATGTTTCATGCACAAAATGTTAAAAAAATGTTAAAAACTCCAATATTTACCTTTCACAAAGCAAAAGCCAATTAAAAACAATATTACAAAGAATAAAATAATAGGTATAATGAGCGAAACACGTGTAACCAAAGAGTTGTAATATAACGATTTTAAACTGTGAGGCTTTGACATTGATATTTACTCCTTTCCTTTAAAGATTATAAAGTTTATGTACGCCTATGGCCGACTATGATATTCATTCAAAATTTACAAAATTTGCTCTTTACGTTTCTGAAATTGACAATAAATAAAACAAAGAATGGTTAACAGCTTTCCAAGTGCTTGCTTTTATACAGGGTTTTTCTAAACAAATGCAAAAACTTCATATAAACATATGTCCAAACGTATTAGTTTTTGAACTACAAGGTGTTACTTTTTTTATAAATATTGTTTTTTTATTATAACTTTTATACTTATTCATATATTTTTAAAAAATTTGGATGACGCACCCTTTGCACCGGAAGACATTTTTTGATATACAAGAAAAAAATAATTTGTACCAGTCTCGTCCTTGAGGGGTTTAAAGGTAAATATGTTTAAGAAAAAAATAGTACGACACTGCATTTTTTTAAATAATTTTTTTTATATTTCAATTTATTTTGGAACTAATTTGATCTTTTGACTATTTTTTGTTTAGTTTACTGTTTTCGCGTAAATCCATTATTCGGCATGGTCAGTTTTAATTCGAAATATGAAATTCTTCCTTAAAAATCTTTAATATTTTATTCTTTAATATAATAATAAATATTAATAAATAGATAGGAATTTGACCAGGCCGATAAATGATTTTTATTTATTTACGCGAAAGCCGTACATCAAACAAAAAAATAGTCCAGGAACCAAATGTGTTCTAAACTAAATGGAGATTTAAAAAATACTTTTATTTTAGAAAAATGCAGTGGCGTACTATTTTCTTCTTAAAAAATTAGAGGGCGGCATGTCGCCCAAATGAAGGGCGGTCTTTTAAAAAAAATGAAATTAAAGGGGAGGGGCCCTTTTTTTGATCTTTAAAAATATTTAGGAAAGAAGAAAAGAAAAAATCAATGTGGAAGACTTTTTCAACAAAGGATTAACCTATTTTGTAAAAGTAACGACGGACTTATTTTTTCTCCTGAACAACTGGGAACGCCAATTTATTTTTGCACGGGGCGACAGAAGATCCAGGAACGGCACTGGCCCGAAACAGGCACTCAAATCCAAAAAGTGTAAAAGTTGCCAGATCTAATAGTCCCTGGGCCAATAATAAAATGGACTTAATGATTAGGAACACTTTTAAAATCTTTTTAGGCCTTTTGACGAGTGTACCACGAATATTCATACCGCTATATATGGAAGCAGCGCTTTCACCCAACCTGTCAATATCAAATGTATCGAGTGTCGGACTGGCCGAACGCGTCACTTTTTGTCGGACAAGCCGCCATATTTTACATGCAATTTTTAAACATACTGCCCAAAATGTTAACGGTTACAGTCATGAAACCATAAGGCTCAAACACATGTTTTGGGTATCGGAATAGGCGGGTTACATGACTAAAATGACGATTTTTGGCACAATGTTTAAAAAGTGCATGTAAAACATTTTGGTAAACTTGTCCGACACAAAATTGACGCGTTCGCCCAATCCGACACCCGAAACATTTGGCATTGACTGGCTGGCGGTTCTTATCATGAAGTCCATTTCATTACTGGCCCAGGGACAATAAATGGATATTTTTGGTGCTAGGCACCTTTCAAATTTGTTTATAAATCCTATGAGAATAATATATATAATATATGTTATATTAGCACATTTCTTTTTTTTCTTATTTGCCTTTGTTAAATAATACGCAGTCTAGACAAAAATATTGAAAAAGTTTTGTAAAACAAATAGGCAAGGTACAAATTTCTCTTGCCGTAAAATATTACTAATATAAAATTATATTACTGAAAACCTGAGATAACAAAAAGAAAAAAATCCAATTTGAAAACTAATTTCCCCAGATCTTTGGGACACCTGTGCCTAAAAATTTAATTATAAACGTTGTCGAAAAAATTGCTGCGAGTTATATTTTACTTAATTGTGCCAGAAAAACGGTTTAATTAAATTTTGTTAGCATAAGGTAAAAAAATGCTTTAATTGTTTTATTAACTACAATGGGATATTCTATACCGGGTGTCAACGAATCTATTAGATACCTACCTAGAGTATTAAAGATATCAAAATGAGTCTTGGTATAAGTAAATGGTATGAAAAGAGGGCAGTTTTCGCATGTTTCTCACTTTCTGGTTACTTCCGGTTTACCCGAAAAGGACTTAAATTTTAAATTGTTAAATGTAACATCCTGTATATTTTTACATTTTTGAAATTCAAAATTAAAAATGGCTCTAAAAAAATCAGGAATACTTAAAATATTTTTAAAATTTCAGATCCGGCTCGGAATTGTCATAGGAATCCAAAAATCGTAAAATATACAGGGTGTTCGATTTAAAAATTTAAAACTAGAGCCTGTTAAAACAAATGCTGTTTTTTAATGTTTATCATAAAGTACTCCATTTTAGTACACCACATAAAGTGTTAAAAATAGTAACTTTTTTAACAGTTTGACGCTTTTTACTCTTGAATTAGTGTTTTGTTTTAATGTCTACTAGAATTGATTTTAATACGACGTAACGTAACGTAACAGTAAACGTGACATTAACTAAACAAAAGATCAAATTACAATAGTTTCGCCAATACTTATCTTAGCTCACGTGTCACTATATTTAAAATGTTACCGTTCGGGGATAAATCTAATAGAAATTATTAAAAATTGTCACTAATAATAAATTTAAATGATTTAATATAATTAAAATTATAAAATTTACACGGTTGTAGAAAAATATAGTATGCAACAAAAAAAGTTTTTTTTACTCATGAGACTGTCCCACTCGCCTGACGGCCTGTGCTGTCAATCCTCTACTTCGTTAAAAAAATATGACTTTATGCACTTGTTAAATTAATTTCTTATATAAAATAGTTCATTACATATGTGACTAATTTCACAGATGTTTATAAAAATTGGCACGAAGCTACTAAGTACCAATATAAATTTTTAACATAAAAGATTTTTAAATATTTCTGTCAGTGGCGTCCGTACGAGAAGAATACTGAAAATTATGCAAAAAAAAGGATGTTACGCCATTGCTTTTTCCAAAAATAAAATTGTTTTAAATCTTCATTTATTTTTCAATAAATTTGGCCCCTTGACTTCTTTTCATCCGATGCACTGTTTTCGCATTAAATAACTATGCTATACCAAAAATGCATTAAAAATTGTTTTTATAAAATTGTTGTAAAATAATCAAAGAGTTCAAAATTTATTTTTGTCTTAAAGGAAGCAATGGCGTATCATATTTTTTGAAAATTTTTCATATACATCCCGTATGGACGCCACTGGTACAAACAATTAAAAACTCCTTTATCAGAAAGAGCTTATTGGTGCTTAGTAGATGCGTGTTGAATGTTATAAAAATATTTTAAAGAGGTTTAAATGATGATTTGATAAAAAAACGATATTCTTCTTAAAATTTTAACACCCCGTATAGCTTAAAAGTTAAGTAGTTAAGGACATATGTTCATATAAACTTTTATTTCCAGAATTGGCTTAGAAATAATACCCTGTATTTTAGCCGTCAATTAAATTAGACCCTCTTATTGTATATGGATAAAAAGTTCATGCTTTTAAAATTAAAATTGTGTAATATTGATTCAATTTATGACAGTGTGGATGCAAGATAATCCTATGGAAATTTAAATTTTTCAAATGAGAATCGGTCTTTTCCCGTTTGGGGCATTCCCGATTCAGGCATTCTCGTTAGGGCACGATTCAAAATTTCCCAGATTTTTTCCCGTTTAGGGTATTACGATAAATTGTACCAGAACGACCCTAATTAACCGACTTTAGTATTCCCGTTACGGGCACTCGTCTAAACTAATAATAGCAGTGGTGGTATCGAGCCTAAAACCTAACGAATTTACGCCTTTGAAAAAATGTATCAAGAAGAGCTCACTAAAGCTCAGGACAAAGAACTGGATTTTATTACCGAAGTTCTGGTGTTTAGATTCTTAAATTAGTATCAGTCTTATTGCGTTACAATAGTTGTGTTATTATTAGAGAGTATAGGTGGAGGTTCTGGTAAGTCCTTTTTTTTATTTTTTTATTAAACCCAAGATTAATACACACTGGATAAACTGTAAAGTTAACGGATTTGTTTACTTATTACAAAACCGTAGATATTAGTGCCCCAAACGGAAATGCAAGTATATTTATGCAGGAAAATTTAAGAATCTTGCTCCAAACGGGAAAAAACAGGTACATTTTCAATAGTGCCCCTAACAAGAATAAACCTGAGAATCACCTTAAAAACTAGCAGCTGTTACTAAAAAGGTGTGCGTCTTTTTATCTAAAATAAAATTAAGGTTTTAAGATATAATATGTCGATAATAAATCAATATAAACTATTCGAAGTTTCAGGTAGCACCCAACAAAATAATCTTATCTCTATTACATTATATTGTTTTAGATAAGAGTTAACACTTATCGCTACATATTCTATATCTCTAACAAATTATATTCGTGCATTTTTATCAAGAAAATTATTTCATGGGACCCAAATGGCGAGTTCTCTTTATCTGAAGTTTCTGTAGTCATTTTGTTTTTTGATAAAATTACAAATGATGGTTGGGTTTTAACATTTTTCTGTCTTGTTCGATTGTGTAAAGTATATGGGATATTCATTAATATATGTTTAAATAATCGTCCACACTGTTAAAGAATAATATTCCTATTCGTAGCTTGTCATGGTCGGCGAAAAGAATAAGGAACTAATAAATTAACCACTCTATAAAAGGTTTTTCCCCAAAGATGTGATATATGGATGTTAATGTATTTTTCCATCGTCAGATCAAAGCTTTTTCTAACTTCAAAAAACCAGAAGCATCCACAACCAACTTGAGGATAGAAAGGAGGAGGGAATCAGTTGTCATATGCCAACCTATTTAGTCCAAGATCCTAGAGCCCCAACACCTAACTTATATTTCTCAGAAATAAAATATATCAAATAATGTAGTGCTAGTATATACCATGTGTGTATGCCTATTTTCTAGCTTGAGCCGTCGGCCAATTTTCAGGTACCAGGTGCTAAAGGTAAATAAAAATAGTGCTTACTTTTTCTTAAAATCGCAGTGCTAATTTTTATGAATATTTTAGAAAATAATATTAAAAATTCATAATTAATACTCGTCTGATACCAGACTCATTTCGGCGCCCATAATTTTTACCAGCTTTAAAACTTCCAAAAAAATAATGTAACCTTACTTACAATCTTAGTCTTGATTTGTATATATAATATTAAGGAAACTAATTTAATAATAATTTTGCAAGGAGCCAGATCAATTAAAGGGACCTAACACTTCCCCAGACACACACAAAAGGCTAGCTATGTAAATATGTGAACGCGATCGTGATTGTAAATAGTTTTAAAAATTAATAAAATCTAATCGGCGTTTAGTAAACAATAAAAGATATTAATTAAATTTAATAATACCAATACCTACCGCATAATTAAAAATATACGGTGTGTCCCAGGATAGGCGGATTCAAAGAAAACAAATGGACAAGAAATTTTTAAATTTTAAAACGACATTTTCAGAAAACTGGTCTCATGTTTCAAAACTAATAAATACCAAATTTAACTTTGATTGGTATTTTACAGGGCGAGTTAAAACTGAAAATATTAAAAAGTCTCAGAAGTAAACTATTTTTATTTTGAAAACTAGAACAAAATCGTAAATAATTTAATTTTAAGTTAAAGTTTAAAGTTAAAGCATAAAAAAAATGTTATTAATTAAATTATTAAATACAAATTGTATAAAACTACCTACAATTACGATGGCGTATATACATAGCAATTCTTTGTGTGTATCTGGAGAAGTGTTAGGGCCTTCTGATTGGTCTGGCTCTTTGCAAAAATTATTATTGAATTAGTTTCCTAAGTATTATATACAAAAATTAAGACTGAAATTGTAAGTAGGTAAAGTTAAATTATTTTTATGTTTTAGTTTTAAAGCGCCTGGTATAAATTATGGCCGCCGAAATGAGTCCGGTATAAAAATGGCATATACATGCAACGTCTGATATGTTAAGTTACCAATCAGACCCATTTAATTTGGATTTGATTTTTTTTTTTAAACACGAGTTTGCGATAAATTATGAGTTTATATTTAATTAATAGCTAGATAAAAACGCAGTATGCACCTCTAATGTAAAAATTCGGTGTGTAATTATTATTACCAAGCCAATATTTTACAAACCTTAATCAGTTTTGCTGTCAACTAAACACAAAACTATATTGCGGGATTTTGTGTCATGTCAATGCACGAATTTGGTCAATTTTCTTCGTGCGCATGACGTGCAGACCCAAAACGCCTGGTTCAAATTGTGCCACTTCGGATTAATTATAAAATATATTTAGGAATAAAAATAAATCCAAAGCAAACAATCAAAAACACGCAAAATGTAGTTTTGGCGTAATTTTCATGGTTAGTTCTGACATCGGATACAGGCAGTATGGATTTCGCCACAAAGATCTACAGCAGATCTTCTTTCCTTCGTATCACACTGTTGGAATAAGTCTCTTGAGTTTCTAGGTGAGTCCCAGATCGTTGCTCTTGATATATCCAAAGCTTTTGACCAGGTCTGGCATGCCGCACTTCTTAATAAACTTCCCTCCTATGGTCTTTCAACTAAACTCTGTACTTGGCTCTCTAGTTATCTATCTGATCGTCGTATATCAGTTATTGTGGACGGCCATTCTTCATGCTTTCATCAAGTAAATGCTGGAGTCCCTCAGGGCTCAGTTCTGGCACCAACATTGTTTCTTCTTCACATCAACGACCTTCTCTCGTCCACAACTAATTCCATTCATAGTTTCGCCGACGATAGTACCCTTCACTCCAGTTTTCAGGTTCCTAAACCCATTACTAAACCTGACTTGGAAAACAAACGCAGAGCGATGCAGATATCTCTTTCGCAGGATCTTAATTTAATATTGATTGGGGCGCTAAAAATCTCGTCCATTTTAATGCATCCAAAACACAATCATGTTCCTTGTCGCGAAAAGAGTCATCAAATACTCATCCTCTACTTATGAGCGGCCAAGTTTTACAGAGCAAAGACACCTTTAATCTTGTGGGCGTCACATTTGAAAGTAACCTTAACTGGCATAAACACATTGTATCTATAGCCACGGCAGCTTCAAAAAGCTTGGATTTCTTTCGAGCCAAAAAGTATTTCTCCCTTCTAATTTATACACTTTGTATGTGTCCCAAATCCTGACCTCCCTTGGAATATTGTTCTTCATATCTGGGGGTGCGGCGTCCCCCACAACCCCAAGCATTCTTGATTCTATTCGAAGAAAGAGCTATTCGTCTCATTAATGATCCTTCACTTACAGAAAGGCAGCCCTCTCTTGCACATCGTCGTGGCTGTGGGGGGATTTATCAGCTTTTTATAGCGTACTTCCATGGCTTCGCTCTTTGAAGAATTGTCCAGTATAGTTCCTCCACTTACGGTTCCCAACATAGAAACTCGGTTATTTTGAAAAACTAAAAGTGCATTTTAGAAAAGTGCTGTGGATTTTGTTACAAATAATTTTCGGAATCCGTAAAAACAGTGGTAGGCCAGCATGCAGAACCGAATACATTCCTGCATTTAGATCTACTAATTCAACGTTCAGTTTAAGATCTATCATCATCAACTTTGTTTTCCTTGTATTACCATTTACGTTTTTTTCTGCAGTACACAAAGAGCGTTACCATTCCCTTCGAAATGAGTCGTATAACGCTTAATTAAAAATTTTTTGTTTTATGTCAAAACATTAAAAACCATTTTTGGTCGAGTTAGCCATGACTGTCTCTAGAAACAATTGCGAAAAATGTCGTTGCTAAGACGAAGTTGTCAAATATTCTCATTTGAGTTACATATTTTATTGTGTTATTGGAAAATTGTGTTAAAACGTATCCACAAAAATGCCGGAAATTTTTTCAAACGAAGAAACATTTGACATGTTAGTTATTTATATTAAAAATCACAGAAGTCGCGGAGAATGCAGCAAACAATTATTTCTGGGAAAGTTTTCCAGAACATCAGCCTGGGATAAAAATGTTCTCCACTTACCACCAACCTGCTTTGCATATGAAGTTTTGAAAAACCTCGACCAAAGAGTATCAAAAAAATAATGAAGCTCGAAGTAGAAATATTCAAGAATATTTTGCCGATAATCCTACATCTTCTACAGTCGAGTTAAGAGCAGCGAACTTAACATTCAAAGTCAACATACCATCACGTTTAAAAGTTCCATTACATCGCCCATATAAACCACCCTTGGGCAGGGCTTATCGGCGATTGTTCAAAGAAGAACTTGTTGCATATTGGTATCCGTAATAAATGCGAAAGAATCCAATTCTTAGAAAAGTTTATGGACGGACGAAAGTCATTTACAAATTGTGGCGTATTTAACAAACATAACCACCATTACTGGGCTGTGATAATCAATTCGGAACTACCAGACTGAGTTCGTTGTAACTTAACGTATGGTGCGGATATTTATGGTAATAAAAACATATTAGTTATTATTTTATTTTTTTATAATATATTTTTAGCAAATCACTTAATTGGGCCTTTTTATTTACGAGCAGACACTGAATGGCCAAAGATATCTTGAGATGCTGCAAAACGAAATAATTCCAGCAATTAGGGAAGTAGTTCCACCAAATGATTTTAACAATTTGTGGTTTCAATAAGATGGATGTCCCGCTCACAATTCTAGGGAGGTGCACACATTTTTATCGGAAACTTTTGGTGAGAGAATTATCTCAAACAATGGGCCTGTTCGGTGGCCTGCCAGGTCTCCAGACATCACTCCTTTAGACTTTTATTTATGGGGTTATTTAAAAAATGAAATATATGAATTTGATCCTCCTGAAAATGTACAAGTTCTTGAAGACCGTTTGCGGGATGTCCTATTAAGTATAAACAGAAACACTCTTAACCGCGTTACCAGAACTGTTTTAAAGAAGTGTCAAAAGTGCATTGAAAAAAACGGTGGACATTTTGAACTGTAGCGTTATTTTTTGGCAAAATTATTATTTTTTTTATTATTTTATTAATATTTATTAGTTCCTGGTTGCAACTCATGTAGAAGATATAGGATTATCGGCAAAATATTTTTGAATAATTCTATTTCGATTTTCGGTATTTTCTTGATACTATTTTGGTCGAGGTTTTCAAAACTTCCATATGCAAGTAAGTTGGTAATGAATGTAAAGAGCATAGTTTTTCTTAGGATTTATATTTTTTTCCAATTGTTAGTGCAAATTAAAAGAAGATAAGTTTGATTTTTGTATTGTTATAGGTTGAGTTAAACACAATAATATAAAAAAAGTAAATATACTAATTTTTGGTAGAAAGTACAGCTTTATATTATTATTATTAAATATTTTAATCTGTCATTACAAACAAAGTAAATCTCCGTCTTTGTTTGGGTACATAAGACTTTTAAAAATCAAAAATAGTTTTTAACATAGTTTATTTTTAGGAATCAAATGGCAATTGTTTATAAAGCTATTTTCCTATGCAGTCATGGCCAACTTAGCAAAAATATTTTTTTTCCTTTTTTGACATTAAACAAAAACATTTTAATAAAGTGTTGCACATCATTTTAAAGGGAAAAAAACGCTCTTTAAAAATGTGCAAAAAACAAAATGGCGGCCATAAGAAAAACAAAAGTTGATGATGATATCTTAAAACCGAAACGTTGAAATTAAAATCAAAATGCATGAATGTATTCGTCTTAAAAAGTTGCCCTAACAATGTTTTTACAGATTCCAAAAATTATTTTAAATAAAAAACTACAGCACTTTTTCAAAAACGCACATTTTCAGTTTTTCAAAATAACTCAAAAACCAAACGAGATACATCCGTCATTAAAACGGCATTAGATTAAGCTTTAAATGGTCTATAACTTTCCCCATTTAACCATCTTTCTATCTCTTATGGTTTCCAATATCCCAATACATTCCCTACCAATTTTGGACACACTCTATCCAGTCCAGTGTTGCCAGATTTATCAAATTTCCCATTTCTGGTATATTTATTCTTTTGCTTTTGTAAAGGCGCTTTTGCATTCTTTTGTGGTTGATATTTATTGGTTTAAAAGCTTTTTGTTATGGTTTGATAATAAATGCAGGGATATGTGTAGCAAACTTTATTAGCTTCATAGTATTTTGTCAGATAATATATTAATTATTTTTGGAATACGGTAAGCTTATTAAGCAATAACTATCGATAATTGAATCATTAAAATACATGTGGTTTGGCAAAAGCCAGTTTAAAACGTGTATGTACAACGTGTATACAAAAAAAATTGCTTAGCAATCGTATTAAACCTGACGGTCGTAATTAATGTTAAAATAAAAATGTCTCTTCAATGTTATTTTCAAAAGAGGAATTAAAGGAGATTATAAACTGCACCAATCAAAATCAAATAATGCAATTGTAAATACTTTCAATTGAGAACTAAATTTTATTAAAAAATTAAAAAAAATGTTTTTCTAACAATAATAGAATTTATTTGTAACTTTGTGACTGAATTTTTACATTATTTGAAAATAACAAAGTTAATTTTTGTTTTTTTTAAATATATTTAATATATTTTTCTGTCTATGTACATATGTAACTTTTTCCCAATGACTGTAAATTGGAGTTAAAAAAGAAAGTGCACCACAGTATAAAAGAAAAAATTAAAAATAAATAAAAATTAATTTAGATATTACACAAGTCAAAACACACAAAATATTATGGCAGTACAAATGAAATTAAAACATTTTGATGGCAAATTAATGAAACCACATAAAAATAGAATATATCAGTTTTATTTAATGCACCTTCCATTATTTTAAGCCCCAGACTTTGTGCTTGTATTATCGTTAGACAACTCCATGCGGTGTTGCCTTATTGTTAAGAATATCCTTATCTTACGATTACGAACAATGTTAAGTTGGCAACATCAAAAATATTTTTACTGCCGAGTTACAGGAAACAGTTTTTCTAAGTGTACTTGCGAGCGTATAAGACTTGATAAAGCCCATGCTGGACCCTCATACAAAACTGTCAACTAAAAGTGAGAGTTTTTAAAAAATCCTTCATGTTAGTGATGGTTTAGTTTTATTATTCTTTAACTTCAGCTAAGAAGAGAAGGAGTGTAAATAAAGTATCTTTTAGTCAATAGTAAAATAAAAAAGAAAAGTTGTTCAAACAACCCTTTAAATTACTACTTGTAAATGTTTAAAAAAACTAAAAAAAACACGCTTTTATATGCAACCAGACTAAAAATTAGAAAATAATTTTTCATTAAAAAAAATATTGTCATTTCATAGTAAAAAGCGTGGGGTGCATTTTACTATTTTTCATAACTTTTCCATCATAGATATTTGCAAATATAATAATTATAACATTTAATATATTTATCACTTACGCTTTTTACTATGAAATGACAATATTTTTTAATGAAAAATTATTTTCTAATTTTTAGTTCGGTTGCATATAAAAGCGTGTTTTTTAGTTTTTTTAAACTATTAATTATTTTTCATTTTTTAGTTTCTGCTACTCTTGACAAAATGGCGAAAAAATTTTTTAATGAACAAGAGTGGCAAATTTTAAAATTTTTCCAACAGATTGCAACTCACTAAAAATTTCTTCTTCATTAAGTAGCAAAGTTTGAAATTTTGCCAACAGATGGCAATCCAGGCAATGTTTGGACCGTTGCCAATATATTGCAACCCACTAAAAATTTCTTCTTCATTTAATAGCAAAGTTTGAAATGTTGCCAACAGATGGCAACCTAGGTGTTGTTTTTATATTTTATAATATAAAGGAAAATTTTTTCCTGGCGATCCAAAAAAAGAATGTTAATTTTTATTAATTGCACATTATGTATTATGTATACATTACACATAATGTAATTTTTATTATGGAATCCTTGAACTAATGGTGCAACTAACCCTATATTTTTATTGTTCATAAAAATTGAACACCCATGGTGCAACTAACCAAATTGTGTAAAAACTAAAAAATTTCTTCTTCATTTAATAGCAAAGTTTGAAATGTTGCCAACAGATGGCATCCTAGGTGTTGTTTTTATAATATAATGGAATTTTTTCCTGGCGATTCAAAAAGATAACGGGATACTGTTTTTAAATTATTGCATCTTCATCGGTCCTTGACACGTGTGCAAAGTTTCAAAGAAATCGAATAGCTGGAAGTTGGTTAAAATTAGGCTCAAAGATTCCGTTACATAGATAGATAGATAGATAGTTACAACCCAAGTTAATAAAAGCGTGTTAAAAAAG